>BSSO01006161.1:0-12286 GCA_030267885.1 Mesembryanthemum crystallinum
GGGTTGATCTTAATCCGCGGGGGTGATTTGTGGTTTGATGGATTTTTGTAGCTGGGATTTTGTGGAGTTGTGGAAGAGTGGTGTGGGATTTTGTGGCTCTAATACCAAAATTGATATAATTGAAGTAATAAAATCACGGTAGAAGGGTTTTAGCCTTATGTTTCCAACACAATTATTCCTAACTTGGAGGGTCAACTCACAAAAGAGTTAGGGTCTAGTTCTAGAATCCCGGACTATTAACTAATGACCAAGAGAATTAAAATTCCCAAAACTATAACATTCAAAAAAATTCAATATCAAGTCTATGTTATTATTGGTGATAATAGGGACTTTAAATAGGGAAAGTTACATAACTTGTAGCTAGGAATCATTATTCTACTCTAACTAGAATTTCTATTATTAATGCTGAAAATTAAACTAATTTCCTAAAATAATGGAAACAAATTCTAAAGGATAGAATTATTCCTAAAACATAAGGAAAGCTAAAACTTCCTAAAATTCAGTCTAAATAATAGTACTAAAGATAAGACATTAATCCCATGAATTTAGGAAAAGATTATTTGTGGGGAACCCCCTTATTAAATGGACTTTTTGAAAAAAAAAAAAAAAACCCCTTATATAATTTTTATTGTGGGGAATCCCCTTATAAAAACAAAAGGCCATGACAAACACACCTTAAGTCATTTTTCGGCCACTTTAAACGAGATTTTGAACGTTTTGCCTCTAGCCTTTAAGCATATATTTGCTTAAAATACACAATATGTGCCTAAAGGATGAGGGCAAATTGGTCAGATCTTCATTTGCATTGGCCAAAAGACGACTTAAGGTGTGTTTGTCATGTTCTTTTGTTTTTACAAGGGAGTTCCCTACAATTTTATTTTAAGGGGTTCCCACAAAAAAATCCGTTTGGAAAAAATAAACTTTCCTAAATTCATTCAAGGCACGTTCCAGATTTGCAAGGCTAACTTCAAGTGCATTTTAGACCAGGTAACACTCTGAATCTCGGACACTATTCAACATGAACATTGTAGATCTTTATTTTATCTTTTCGTATCCTTCTGAAACACTCGAATTCGAATTCGTATGAAGAAGTTATGACCAAAATACGAAACAGTGTCTAAATTGTGACGAACCAGTTTTCACGCGTGCAGGGCTTGCTTGGGCTTCAATCCTTCTCATCTTCAGACTTATTTCTAAGTTACAACTCAACTAACTATCTAATAACATATTTCCTATGATAATAATAACAATTAATTAAAAATAAAATAAAATAACATGAAACTATCATATAGGAGAAGTTTTATTCCCCACCCTCTATGATTATCCCCATTAATGACTATTGTGAGATCCAATTTAACAAAAACCCATACAACATAGAACTTGGGCTTTTGTATATTTGTGGTTTGATCATGTTTGGGTGAAGTATTAGAGATAGATTTTGTGATTTAACTGATGAACTATAAAAAGGATTTTCTCTCTCTCCAAGATTTCTCTCACAATTTGGGTATGACACTACTTCGAATCCTCCCCCTTGAATGAATGTGAGGCAAGGTATTTATAGAGGATCTAATCACATCATTAGGAGGTTAAGAGCTCGTGGGGACGTCAACCTCCAAAGACACACACCAGGTGGATGCAAAGCTCCTCCCAAGACCGGGGAGGCTTCGTGGTTTGCCGCCTAGTTCAGCGGTTAGGTGAGTAGGGCGGTTAACCAAACCCTCTCAGCCTAGTCGGGGATTGAGTGAGCGCCATGCTTTTCAAGTGTCGACCCAGATTTTGATTAGTGAGCATATGTAAAGTCGGATTAGAGCTTGAAATGGGTCAAACTCATGGAGTGCGGGCAAGGTCCAGGGTGGTTGTAAGAGGCTCGATTTTGGGTCGAAACCTTCAAACGCTTATAACTTTTGGATCCAGTACTCAAAATTGAGCCCTTGTTTAGTGTTGGAAAGCTTAGGGTGAGAGGTTATCTTGCCAAATAGAGAGATAATAGGTGTGCCTTAACAAATAAACTATTGCTTTCATCATCGGGTATGGGTGAGGACTAATGAGACACTTTGGATGTCTACATACTGCAACAAATATCACAAGCTGTCAAAAAAAAACTCCGACTCATCATTCACGTTGAAATAACCTTACCGATGGAGCGACTTCATTCTATGATGTAAATACATTTTTCAACAAACTATTTAGTGCGTAGAGCACATTTGGTTGAACTAGTTTATTACAGTTCCAAACATGTGAAGAGAAACTATTATGATACTTATATCTCGAATCAAGGGAGTAAATATCAATTACGAACTCCGTACCATCTATCCGACGAAGCATTAAAATAATAATAAAATAACCAAAAAAAAAAAAAAAAAAAAAGAGTTGAGCCCCATCTGACCGAGCAAGAGGCCTGTATAGGTTACCAGTTTCAAATCATTACAGATACAATCTATAGGTACTAACGCAGCTAAGCCTGCAAATTCGATTATCATGGGAATAACTTGTGCTTAGCAAGTTTTGAGGGTGGATACAGGCTGACAATCTTGGATGTGAAAGAATTGGGCCAAACAATGCATACAGCCAAATAATTACATGATGTCCAACATTTAAGTTACAAAGAAAAAATAACCAAAAAAAAAGAAAAGAAAGAAAACCATTATATTGAAGCTGGAAAACTTTCATCTCAAAATTCCTATGCTTCACACATAATACATAAAAAATACGAAGCGACCATTGGGCCTAGCAGCCTGTAACTGTGGACCTATGTACACATTTCCTCCTGGGGGAAAGGATCAGCATCAAACAGAACTGTCAACCCCGTCATCAGCAGTAGAATAACTATGTGAATGCAGTCACAATTGCCACTATGTAGTTAAATACTAACGCTGTATTTATCACTTCTGGTAATGTAAAATCAGACATTTGTCTTTTCATCCTTGACAAAAGCATTCAATTTCCTTTCCAGCTGCAAATGCAAGAAGATCAAATTATGGTGTGCAAAAGTGTATCACAAGCCGGGAGAGAGAGAGAGCAGCCTGTAATTCTACTTTTGCAACATATTGTCTAGGTAACAGCTACTCAAATGGATTAGATAGAAACAACAAATTTTGTGCATGTAAGAGGTGAGCAATTAATAGGATTGTCCATTTTTCTGTTCTTTCTAGCTTCGGCATCCTCTTTCCATTAACTTCAATGTGTTCAAGTTGTTCAAAGCTTTGCCTTGTTCTTCAAAGGGAAATCTTAGGTGCCCATTTTTATTTTTATTTTGTTGCCAAATTTTAATTTAAAGAAACCTTATCTTATCTATAACTTCTATTTACTCAGAGGTGCGACCTTTCTTCTCAAACAGTTCTGCTGCTTTACCTTAAAGTTCCAATTAAAATAGATAGTACAGACTTTGGAAGACTTTATAACAGTGATCTGGGGAAAGTACATATTAGAGGCTTTGTTACCCTAACACGGATACGAGTGTTGGGTATGGGTACGGATCCAAGTGTCTGACTCACCATGGCTCAAAATTATGGACACTGGGACTCTGTCCTAAATCTGGACACGGGTACGGGGATACGGAAAAAAATGAAACATGAGCGCAATTCTAAAAGGCATATGTATGTGTATTTTGTACTGAATTGTGGCAAATCGGTATGTCATAGATTTTATGTAGAAAGTTTATATGTTAGTAAGCATATCTCACATAACTTTCTCCCTCCCTCACGTTTTATCCTTTTACTCTACCAATTGTCAGTTGTCAGTTGGAGTGTCGGGTAAGGATTTTGTACCCATGTTGGAGTGTCGAGTGTTTAAAACGGGTATGTGAGGTAAAATGAAGAGTCGGAGCAACATAGATTAGAGGTCCCAATCAAATGACAGTTACCTAGGATAAAATCAGCGAAAAGAAAATTCAGCCTGGGATAAAAACAGTTAGATGAAAATGTGGTCTTTTACTGCTAGTTTGCATTATAATACCTAGTTGAGCAGAAGCCACAGTTACCTGAGCGTTTTTCAGCTTTTCTCTCTGTAATTCCTCGACCAGGCTCCCAATTCTGCCATGTAACCAATTCAAGTACTGTCAAACTAATAAAAACACAAACTTTGAACAGAAAATTATTGGCTCTCTGCCTTTGGAAGATTAATATATTGGATCTCATATACCTCTGCTGCAAATGCATGACCTGGGCCCGAAGCTCCCCCTCTCTAGCCGAGACTGATGATGTCTGGAAGTCATAAACAAATATAATGAATCTTTCAGCATCAAGATGGCACAAAAAAGATTTGAGATATCATCAAATAATGCCCTAACTCTGAGTAAGCGACATCACAACTGGAAACAACTAGGCCATTTTAGAAGACTTCAACAGAAACAGCAAAAACATAGTAACGCCAGCAGCGATACATAGAAAATGAAGTATATTATAGAGCATATTCATCAAGGGTCGTCAAGAAGCCACGCACATGATGGGGATCAACATTAATTGGGTTCACAACAAGTGATGGAATCTCATTAGCTCATAAAACAGAACGAAAGAAACATCACAGTCCTGCTTGTAAGCTTACAATACTAACTTAGAAAATTGTAATTTCTTAAACACACTCTTCATAATAACCTCAGAACATTTAGCATGTCCATACATCACTTCCTACTACTATGCCTGTTTTTAATTCCAAAGGAACAACGAGAAAACATGCCCCCAGTTCACCATGATCTTAGACTTGTGCTTCTATGCTTCTCTGAAGCATGATTTCCGTGGGTATGTTTTGTCAAAATCCAATTTCCATAATCCTCTACCTCATCACTGTCTTCTGCACTCTTATATTCCTCTTGTCTTTCTGTTGACAGCCTCAGGGGTTCTTTGGCTTTCAGTAGCTGGTGGAAGATTTGTCATGTTCAGCATCCTTTTTCACAAAGGCCACAATCCGGATTGCATCTTCAGACTGGACGTGGCCCTGCTCATCGTAACCCTACACACCATCTCCTTTTGGAATTCTCTAGGTCTCTTCTTCCTCTACTGTGCCTTCTTTCCGTTTCTCTTTTATTATTGAAAAGTGAACCATGGCTTTATGCCTTTAGGGTGGTGGACTGGTTCATTTGTTATGGGCTTATGCCTTTGAGACTAATTAGTGAAGTGCTTGCGGCTCCGGGCTGAACTACGTTTAGAGTTACATCATGTTAGTTGGGATCGTTTGACTGTAACTTGCTTTATTGCTTCACGACTATTGAGTTATGATTGCTTAGATAGCCTTAAAAAAGAGAAATCATTCTATCTATTGACTTCTGACTATACAGATTGTCATTGTAAGGTTTGAGAAATTACAGATTTGATAATTGATTCCTCTGCCATATTAGTATCATCATTTATTGTCATTGGGTTCTTGCCTCAAAGTGCACCGCTTAATAATACATGCACCACAAAAGGAGAGGACAAGATATACCCCTCTGAACAACCGTGCATTCCTCTCTAGCCACATGCACCACAACACCTTCAAGAAAACATTGCACCATAAGATCTTCCTTATCCAGGGCTAAGAAACAATTTTGTTTGATTTATTATTAGGAGTTATCTATATTGCTTTATTTTTATTATTATTTTCAGTTATCTATGATGATTTGTTAGAGTTTATTTTGAGTTATAATTAAGGGAATTATCCCTAAGTTAGCCGTGTGACATTTAGGAAGGTTAGGTGTTAGTTTGTTGCTTGCCTTGCTCGCTACTCTACAAGGTTTTTCAACCGGTCACCAAGCTGCCTTACCCGGTCATGGAACGCGTCCAGCACGCCTTGCTCGCCAAGCTGCATAGAGCGTGTCCACCAAGGTTTTCCTCAACCGTTCACCATCTACGAGGTTTTAGAAGTAATTTTTGGCAAGTTTGTTAGTTTGTTATTTACTTGTAATTTCGTAGTTTCCTTTTCTAGTTATTTTCCTATTTCTCAATTATAGTAGAATTAGGAGTGTCTTATTCTATGTAATTGCCTATGTAAAGGCCTCACGAGGTTAATGAAAATCATATGCTTGAGTTTATTAATTGAGAGTTTAATCTCTTCGAGATTTATTGTTCGTAGGTGAACTCTAAATCTCTTTTGGTAGTTTAGTCTCTTGAGTGATTCTAGACTTCCTTCGTCTTTGGTGACCTTCAACCTTTGGTGGTTGAGCCCTTAAGCTTGATCTTTGGTGAGATAGTTCAAGGTTTATCAAATAATACTTAAGAGTTAATTAAAATTGAGCCCTACATACATCAAGTTTGGTATCAAAGCATATTTATATACATCAAGTTTCGTATCAAAGCATATTATATACACCACCTTCCCTCTCTCAAAGCCCACAAACCGTATGTACAAGATCGCTGCAACGCAAGATGGACAAATACACAGCTCACCGAAAACACTAAACAACGTACTCCAAAAGTTACAAGTTACAATACTCCAACGGAAATGATGGGGCAACGTCTCACTACTAGCCCAGGAAAGCAAACAAATATCAAATATCAACCAATAAAACTATCCCCGACCTCCTCCTTTGCCTCGTATCATTTGTGGTTGACCCTCTACCAAAGTTTATACAATACTTCCTCCGTCTCAAAATAATTGTCGCTTTAACTAACTTTTTTTGTCTCAAAATATTCATCGCTTTACAATTACAATATAATATTTATTGCTTATTTTCCTAATGATCCCTTGTGATTTATTACTAATTTTCACTTTCCAATGCACCTAATTCCAGTTAAAGCAAGGGTAGTGGAGTCAAAAAAATTTAACTACCTCTAAAATTAATTGTCTCTTTAATATGTGTGCATTAACCTTAAACAACAGTAATTTCGTCTTATTTTAAGACAGATGGAGTAGGTCACAACTCAAAGGGAACTTTGGCCTTCCAAATATAATTTGCTAAAGGAAACTCGATAAGGGACATTCCGGAACATTGAGTAACCTTATGTCACCAGCACCACGAAATGAAACAAACAAGGGAACTTCACGGAAAAAGGTTGTCCATCTCTCCAAGTAGCGTTCCGGAAGTAATTCGCGGGCCATTCCCAAAATCCTTATGTGGAAAGACGTGAAGAAACATATGAAATAAATTCCAATGGACTTACTAGAGAACTCACCTGAGTCTCCAACCAACCTCCTAGAACTACCACAACTCGAAAGATGAACATATTTCACAAGCTCCATGAGAAAGTAAGTGAGCACCTACATCTCCAGATGTGCCAACATTGAGGTGGCCTTGTAAATTCTAAAATGCAAATCCCAAAAAGATCTAGTCACCACAGCACCAAGAAGAGTGGATAACTTGACCAAAATATCTGGATATTGCAATATTTATGGACTTACTAGAGAACTCACCGGAGTCTCCAACCAACCTCCTAGAACTACCACAACTCGAAAGATGAACATATTTCACAAGCTCCGTGAGAAAGTAAGTGAGCACCTACATCTCCAGATATCCCAACATTGAGGTGGCCTTGTAAATTCTAAAATGCAAATCCCAAAAAGATCTAGTCACCATAGCACCAAGAAGAGTGGATAACTTGAACAAAATATCTGGATATTGCAATTTTTTTTTTTTTTAGATAAGAAAGTAATTGCATTAAAAGAACGAAAGAATACATGATATCCTCTTAGCAGGATAAATACTACAATGGAGCCCTCCAATTCCCTTGTACTTCTGACAAAGGAACTCTGAGAGAAATCCTAAAAGCAAAACCCATATGAAAGCCAAACAAACTACTCTAAGTCTCTAACCTCAACTCACCTTCCCCTTCCCCTTCCCCTTCCCCTTCCTACCATCATAGTTAATCGTGGATATTGCAATTGACCACTTAAAAAAAGGTTGTCCACCACTCCAAGTATCCTCCCAGAACCTAATTCGTAGGCCATTCCCAAGCTTTTATGCCACCTGTGGAACGAAATGCGAAGAAACCTATGAAATAAATTTCCATTGGCTACAATGCGTAGAACTCACCGAAAAGTGTGCCCGACTATATGCAGAAATCACCAAAGCCATTTGCCCACAAGAGCAATATTCCTCTCCACTCCAACTTGCCCACACCCAAGCCACTTCTTCCTTGGGATGACACACCCTATCCCAACTTACCAAACAATCCTTTTTATCTCCTCATAAGTTTAATCTAATTTGCCAGCACTAGCGACATTTTAAATAGAGAGAGGTAGTAGAAGGGAATGCTCAAAAGATGAGACTAAGTTACAGCAATTCTACCTCCACGAGAAAAATCAACCCTCTTCCAAGCCATCCACACGTTTATAAACCCATTGCATTACTGGCTCCAAAAAGCCTATGAGCGTGGGTTACCACCAAAAGCACTCCTAATTAAATGAGTTATCACATTTATAACTAATAGCCTGCCAAACCTACTAATCTGCTGCCATTGTGAAAAAAATCTTCACCCACGTTCATCACTACCTTGTAATTTTTAATCAATCACATCCCTAGATTGACTATACCACTTAATCATACAAAAGGAGAGGTCAACATAGTTTGCTCTTGAACTTGAAAGAGGCAATTTTTTAGAAAGTGTGGGGAGCCAAAGTAGGAATGTGAAATGCTCAGTACATTTTTTTAAATGTCACTCCGAAACTCAGTGTACCAACATGAAATTTCATACTTAATGATTGATTATGCCACCTCACCATATTAATGGAGAGACTAAAATTGTATTTGGTTTTATAAGATGACAAGGAAAAGTAAATAAGGGAAGGGAAAAGAAGAGAAGAGAAAGGAACATAAAGTATTTCTCATTTTCGTTGTTTGGTTTAATATGAAGGAATTCAAAATAAATGAGTTTTCATTTTCCTATGTTTAGGTGGCTAATAACAAATGAAATGGAAGGAAACTAGTTTTAAACAACTCACTGACTTCATTTTCGTCCAATTCCCACCGATTTGGTAGGAAAGTGATAAGGGCTTTTTTAGTAATCCTTTTCTACCTTTTTCTATCACTTCCTTTCTTAACCTTTTATTTATCCAACCAAACGTAGGAAACGTATCATTTTTCTATCACTTCCTTTCTTTTCCTACCATTTCCTATCAAACCACACAAGCTGTAAAGGATTCAGGGAATGTGACGAGAGCGAAGCACCTTTTGAAAGCTCGAGGCACAAAAGCGGGAATATGAAAAGATAAGGACACTTGTTTAATACTAAATTTGCCTTTATGACCCTTTGAAAGAACCCCTAGGTGGAAGGAGGTCATCAAAGATATCCATATCCACCGTTGGTGGTTGGACTCTGGGAGCCTTTCCATTTTGGAGTAGCAATTTATTAATTTATCATGTTTTTTGCTTTCAAGATTGAGCACAAGGTTTACGAATTGCAGCAAGATCAAGTCTTTTACTGATTAGTTAGGACTACGGAAGTTTAAATTTCTTCTCAAGCAAGAGGGGTTGCAATGATGCGCTAGAGAGACGTCATTGTGGAGTGTTTGCAAAGATTCTTGGGTGCATGTGTCTAGGATATAATATACGGATACCTTGCTATGAAGAATTTGTAAGAATGAATTTGATAGCTTTCTCATGCGAGAAGGGCAAGCATGTAATATCTCTTTCCAAAAGAGGTAACGGAGCAAGATGGTTCACTTTTCTTGTCCAACGTCTAGTCTGGTGCAATTTGAGAGGCGACCTCAAAATTTGCGATTCAAATGCTTTGACATTTATGTGCTAGAGGGAAGGCCAAACGAAGGGGATATCTTAGGAGAGAGTAGGATTCAGGGGCTACAATCTTGCACGAATAGTTCTTCAATTGTTGGTAACATTTTAAAAATGTGAGCAATTTCTAAAGGCATGTAATGTCCTTATGGGAAAAGAAGAGAAAGGGAATCTGGGCAACTCAAGCCATAAAAAATGTTTTGTTTTTCAGAGACTTAGGTTAGACTTAGGTTGGGCTCAAACAAGGAGTAAGAGAAGATGAGTTAGAGCCCAAGAGGTTGTCTACTTTCCAAAGACTAGGCCCACACAAAATGCACATACCAATGATGATAGCGAAGGAAGGTAGCAGCCCTTGGTCAAAGCTCCCTGGTGACGACGAGCATCGAAGACCCTCATTTCCGGAAACCCCGGCCTCCCGAAAACAAAGTGTTGTTAGTTTCTAGGGGATGTCAGACGATGAAAGGGAATTAGTGAGCACGTCTAATGGCAAAGTGAGACTTCTTGAATTTGGTATGTTGGTAATGTTTGCTTTTTTGATGGATGGGTAACGAAGGTGGTTGTGGCAGTTCCATATGAATTGGAGTGTCTCTGACCTGCATGGTTACCAAGGACCACACATGCCAGCTGGAGGATAATTGTCTAAGTTTCTTGCCTCGTGGTTGAGTCAAAGTTGGGGAATGGATGAAGGATAAGGTTTTGGGAGGATACATAGAAGGGAGGGCACGCAGCCTCTATGTACGACATCTCAACGAGTATTCCAGCTTCCCTTTTCATTGTGCAATTGTAGTTGAGTTTTAGTTCATAAGAACCCATTTGCTAAGAGCCTTCAAGATTGGGGAGTTTACAACTTTACTGTCAAATAATGAGATTTTAACATGGTGATGATTCAAGGAGATGGATTCAGGACAACTTTTTCTTGTAAGTTCTTTCTCCAGCATTTGGGTATGTCTCTTTGGCGACATTCTATAGTAAGTTTCATCTGGAAGGCAAGGTGCCTCTTCAATGAAAACATTTGGCAATGGACAGGGTAAACACTAATGGATTGCACCAGAGGAGGCCAAAGTGGTTCTTTCTTAAGATAATTGTCTTCTTCGTCGGCGAGTATTGAGACTGTGACAAGTATATTTTATTTGTCACAGTTGGAGTTACTTGTTTGGGGAGGCTTGGGCTAGCGCTTCTAGTAGAGTTCCTTGAAATGTAATGTGGGATTTGAGAGAGGAAAGAAGAGATTATTGTGACGTAATGGAGTCATTATGGGTGCCTTTGGCTGGAAAGGAAAGGAACAACCTGAGGTTGGGGTGACCATTCAGTTGATTTGTTGGCTACAGGGGGCAGGGGCATTTAGGATTGATTCTACTACTGTCTACTGAGGTTCAATTGGGCTAATATGTAATTGGCTTCTAAAGGAGGATTTCATGTCCTCCTTTGCTGTATTTTTCGATACTTCATTTTTTTGTTTTTTTTCAATAGGCAAGAAAGCCGAGCTCTAAGCCCAATTTGGCCCAAAGGCCTTTATTTTTCCATACTTCATAAAAACATTCCTCGTCTTTTTTATTAAGAAAAAAAAAGAAAAAGGAAATATTCCAAGAAACATTCGGGCAACAAAATAGAAAATGTCCATGCATTTATTTTAGCAAATAAAGAAAGGATAATGGCAACCCCTTGTTTGTGACAGCACAATTTTAGAAAAGGGATTTCAGATATGTGAGACACAAGTGAAACGATTATTTTAGATATAAAAAATTGTATTAAAGAAAGACGACAAGATGTCGTCTCAAACAGTTACAGTTGCGTAATAGCCCAATTTCTAGAACACTGAGTGAAATGAAGTATCTTACAAAAAACAAGTACACAGATAACAAGTGCTTGTACCTGTGACATTTCATTTGTAGCTGCATCAGATGACTCGGTCAGACCTGCAGTCAACAAAAATAAGTTTGGCTTCCTAAAATACAGCACATATTGAAGTATTGCTGGGTGTAACAGAAAAATAGACTATTACCTTGCTCCAAATGCCTGATTAATTTAAGTATTTCATCCTGCCAATATAAAATTTATATCTCAATCACCATACATATTACTGTATTCGGCAACAATCATTTAAGATGCATACCCTTTGCGTATTGTTATGCTGCAAAATGCACTGCAACGAGGGAAGCACTGCACTCGCAGCAAGGCTTGGTAGCATAGGACCAGCAGTGCTTCCAGGAACAGGGTTAAAGCCGTAGCTTGTGGAACCCTGCAGGGAATGAATGGTAATGGTTATACACCCCATTGCTTACTATGCTCAATTGTTCAATTATGACAGGCACATCAAAAGGACCGTGTCTGCATGATCATTTGTCAAAGCCATCGTGTGCATGTGTGAAAGGGAGACGGAAGAGAGGACAAAAGGATATACATCAACCATGCCGTGTAAACAAACAATTATATATTCTCCAGAAAAGAATGTAACTGACAATAAGAGTTGAGAATTTCAGACGCCAAACTTACACATGTTAAGATAACCACTGTTATCTTTGTCTTTCTTCCCAGTCCTACCAAGTGAATCAATTTTACCACTCATATGCTAAAGTGTCAAGAAATCAGAACTAGGTACCCTTGGCAACTACAATAATATTCCATGCCCCCAAACAAATCCTCTTC
>BSSO01006162.1:0-12285 GCA_030267885.1 Mesembryanthemum crystallinum
TTCCTCTTTATTCCTCATTTGTGGGTATGTAAATTCTAATTCCCAAATAACTTAAAACTGTTAGCTGAAATTCGTAATTTACTAGAAATATAACTCCAATCTAATATAATCACACTTAAACTGAACTATTCAAACTTAACCAACCAATACCGATAATGGAATAATATTCATACTTAATAATATGTATGATTTAAACTAACAAATCAGTTTGTTATAAGTCCTAATTTTCATAACTTTTGTTGAGAAATTTATAATCAAGAACATTGATTTTCGTTCACTCGAAAATAGTAAGAAAATAACCGGTATTACATACGTAGTCTTTATTATAACAGAACCAAAGAAAGAATAAATAAATCATAACCCAATATAATTCAACATCTTCGGAATGACTCGGCTTGAGTGTTTAGCAGAAGCCACGATAACCTCACATCAATTAAACCTGTACAAGTAATCTCATAATCAAATCCAAATGAAGCCCAAGCCAATTTCAATCACAACTCTCAATCATATTCACATAACCAATTCCACTAAGTCAACTGAAGGATGTAGGAGAAGAACAAGATGGATGGCTGTCGGACATGTCAGGGACAGAGTCAGATCGCCGGCGAGATAGCGGTGGCACTAGTCGAGCAGAACAATCGAACCCATTCGAACCCAGCCACAAAGAAGAGGTGAGGGATCAAACGCACAGCCCGAACCTCCCAGCGAAGCAGCATGGTCGACCCACCATGAGGTGGTGGTCGACGGACCAGCTACAGCGGCACAGGCCGCGCAGCAATAGCCACAAGGGGTGGTGATGACTGAGCTTCCCAGCTCGAGCAGCACCAGCGCAAACAGAGAGGAGAGAGAGAGCGGGAGGCTCGCCCATTGCACGAAAACCCAAAAGGAGGGGCAAGTGAAGCTCGCCAGAGCATCGACCGGTGAGGGAAGCAACACCGGCAGCGGCGGTGGCCGTCGTGTAGACGCGTGAAGTGAGAGAGAGAGAGAGGAAGTGAAGTGGTGGTGGTGAAGTTCTGATGGTGGTGGCTGTTTTGACGTTGAAGAACTGAGAAGTAGAGATAGAGGGAGACAGGCGGGTGAGAAAGAAAGAGAGAAGAGTGAGAAAATATCTACTTCTCACACTTTTTATTTATATGAGTCCAATTTGGAACCCTAAATGGACCCACTTTCTAATTATAACTGAATAATTTCATCTACTGATCTCAATAATTCTCAACTGATTCAAATATTTCTCGAATTGTTACTGAATTTAATTTAAAATTGTAAATAATAATATCGGCCTTTAACTTTACAACAAATGAATATTTTCTATTATTCTTAAATTATTATATAAATATATATTAAATAAGAAATATATTATGAATTTTCAAAATAATATAAATATATATCTCCAAAATAAATTATTTGAATTCTCAAATAATCATAATAATTCTCTAAAATAATTATAGGAAATATTGGGATGTTACATCTCTTCCCCCTTAAAGAAGTTTCGTCCTCCAAATTGGGACAATTTACTACGATCTATCATTATTCACCCAGTCACAGGGTTAAGAAAAATTATTTTTAGGATTCAAAACAAACAAGCAATCACACAATCACGTCATATGATCAATAAGCATTGAAAATCAATGCCAAGACAAGTTGTAAAGAAAAATTTTAGAATTTTCAAATTTTCGAATTTTTTTTCGAGTTTTACAAAAATAAAGAAACATAAGGTGGATGAGTCTTATAAAAGAATATGTGATAGCTGGCATATTTTTATCAATCATGATACACATCCAGGGGCTAGGATCTGGGTAATGTGGGCCACAAACTTTCAAGTGAATGTTCTGCTTGCTGAAGCTCAATTAGTCCAATGTTTTGTGTCATATGCTGGGAAGGACTTCTTTACTACTTTCGTGTATGGCTATAATGATAATGCGGATAGGGTGGCACTCTGGCAAACTATCAAGGCTATATCCACTAGTATGGATGGGCCTTGGCTCATTCTAGGGGATTTCAATAGCATTTTGCACCCTCAAGATAGAATAGGTGAAGCTCCAGTTAATTTTATTGATGTGAGAGATTTTAGTGTATGTGTTGGCCAATGCTTCTTACAATATCTTAAGTGGAATGGGTATGAGAATACCTGGTGCAATAAGCAAATGGGAAATGACAGAATATGGTCAAGAATTGATAAGAGTTTTAGGTAATGGAGATTAGCAACTTTTGATTCCTTTGAGGCCAACTTCCACACTAAATTTATTTTTGGCCACACTCCTGCTATAGGCACTCTGGATACTGCTGCAAAGAAGAGAGGTTCATCCTTTAAAGTTTGTGATATGTGGAATGATGATCGAAGCTACACTCAGCTGGTAAAACAAAGTCGGAGTGAGCCAATGATTAGCTACCTTTTACAATCTATTTTCAGTAAATTGAAGAGACAAAAGAAAGTTCATAAAGGGCTACATGCTAACAAGTTCTTTAATATCCTCAACAAACTGGAGACTGCCAGGCAACAGGTCCAACATATTCAGGAGAAGCTTCACAAGTCTATGCAAATACCCTCTCGCAACACCAGGAAAAGGAGGTTGTAAATACAAATATTGCAGCTGAAAAATCCTTCAAGCAAAAAACCAAATGTGATTGGATCAAACTGGGTGATAGCAACACAACTTATTTCCATGCTTTACTTAAACAAAAGAAACATAAAAGCAGAATTTATTTTGTCAAAGACCTCTCAGGTAATCGTACTTATAATTATGATGCTATAAAAGATAATTTTATTCATTACTTCTCTGAGATGCTAGGCAAAGCTTACCATAAAGAGACACTAGATAGTAAAGTTGTGAAGTCTGGTAATGTATTGGATATTGACCAGCAATGTAGTCTTACTGCTCCCTTCAATGATGCTAACACAAAGAGAGCTTTTTTCTCTATCCCCAACATCAAGAGCCCGGGGCCAGATGGGTTTAGTGGTGGTTTCTATAAGGATAGCTGGAATATAATTTGTGATGATATCTGTAATGCAATAAGAAGGTTATTTGAAACTAGTTACATGGCTACTTGTGTTAATTTTACAGCCATAGCCCTTGTTCCCAAATGCGAAAATGCTGCTTCTGTTGTAGATTACAGACCTATTGCCTGCTGTAATGTCTTATATAAATGCAATTCTAAACTTATATGTGATAGACTCAAGCTTGTTGTACCCAGTTTGATTCAAGATAACCAAAGTGCCTTCGCGGCTGCCAGAGCTATTTCACATAATATCCTCATAAGCCAGGACATTATCAAATTGTATGGTAGGAAAAATACCTCCCCTAGGTGTCTCATGAAGATTGCCCTGCATGATGAACTTTTTGAAGCTTTTGGCTTTCCTAGCAAGTTCTACAGTTGGAGCAAAGCCTGTGTCACTTCAACTAGCTTCTCAATTATTGTCAATGGTGAATTATGTGGGTACTTTAAAGGGGGTAGAGGTCTCAGGCATGGAGATTCAGTATCTTCTCTTATTTTTGTGCTAGCCATGGAATATCTCACTCGACTGATTCAGTAAGCTGCAGCTATTAGAAGATTTAATGGAAATTCCACTTGGTACCCTTGTACTTTTGACTTTTCCAATTGGTACCCAAAACATTTTTGCTAATCCAGATGGTGCCCCTGTGGTTTTGGAAAACTTAACTCTGTGACCAAAATATGAGCTTTTGGTCAAGTTTTTCCGTTAATGTGTGACATGGCGCTAGTTTATGAGTTAAAACGATTTTTAATTGTTATTGAACCAATGATCTGACAAAATTACCCTTGTTTTATATTTTTCCTCTATCTTTTTTCCATCTCTAAAACCATAAATTCTTCCTCTTTATGATGATTTTGGGAATTTTTATTTGTTTTTTCGACTTTTTTTTTTTTATGTTTGGGAAGTATGAATAGCGCCACGTCATCAATTAACGGAAAAACTTGATGGAAAACTCATATGCTGGTCACGGAGTACAATTTTCTAAAACCATAGGGGTACCATCTGGATTAGCAAAAAAGTTTTGGGTACCAATTGGAAAAGTCAAAAGTACAGGGGTAACAAGTGGAATATCCCAAGATTTAAATATCATCCAAAGTGCAAAGCTCTAAAACTAGCAGATCTCTGTTTTGCAGGTGATTTGCTTTTATTTTGCAAAGGAGATGTGGATTCTGTCGCAACTATCACTAACTGTTTGAAAGAGTTTGCTGACACCTCAGGCCATCATGTCAATCCAAGCAAATCATGTATTTACACTGCAGGTATAGACACTAGAACTGAAGCTGAGATCATCAGATGAACTGGATTTGTTAAAGGCTCTTTCCCGATGAAATACCTTGGTCTTTCTCTGTCTCCCACCAAATAGAGCAAGCTTCATTGTCAGATCTTGATTGATAAAATTATAGCTCGCACTAACTGTTCGTCCACTAGACATCTATCCTAGTCAGGTAGATGTCAACTCATTAACTCCGGTATCTTCTATCTTCAAGTATATTGGGCTTCCATATTTATTCTTCCTCAACACGTTGTAAAGAGGATAGAACAAATATGTAGGCAATTTCGTTGGGGTCAAGGTGAAAAGAAGCCTCATCTTGTAAGCCTGGGAAGATGTTTGTAATCCTAAAAGTTATGGTGGATTAAATATCAAGAGCTGTAAGTATTGGAACATAGCAGCTCTTGGGAAGTACATTTGGGCCTTGTCATCTAAACATGATGTTTTATGGGTTAAATGGGTACATTGTGTTTATCTGAAAAATAGAGAGTTTTGGGGATATGTGGAAAACGTCAACTCTAGTTGGTATCGGCAGAAGCTAAATAAAATCAAGCACAAGTTTAGAGCTGCATATGATAGTGATGACGTGTGGAAGATGGATAAGAGCAGAAAGTACACAATTGGTAGTGGATACAAATGGATTACAGGTCAACATGGAAAGCTGCAATATGCAAATTATATCTGGAACAGAAGCTGCACTCCCAAACATTCCTTTATTCTCTGGCTAGCTGTTCTAGGGAGACTGCTGACAAAGGATAGGCTAGCCAGGTTCAACCTCATACATATGAATCCAGTTTGTACTCTTTATCAGCAGCAAAACTAGTCCATTCAGCGTTTATTTAGAGACTGCAATTTTTACAAAGCTATCGTGCTGGAAGTGTTTGAGTGGATAGGTATCAAGAGGAAACAAACAGGGGTTAGAGAAGACCTCAAATGGATTAGCATACTGAAACAGGGAAGAATTAAAAAGGTAGCAGCCTGCTCAGCACTAGCAGCTTCAATACATTGCACCTAGTTCGAGAGGAATAGAAGAATCTTCCAGGATATGAGCCAACACCATGATCAACTCGTGCAGAAGATTAAATTTGAAGTTAGAACTAGACTACAATATGTCTTTAGTAGAAATAGGAATTCAGCCACTACTTCTTATTTGAACAAACTGTAAGGCCTGCCTCTGTTTTATTTATGTTTTGATTAGACTTACTTAAAATGACACGGCTTTGATGTGAGTAGGTGCATAACCTTCCTAGAAGGTGAGACACCTATTTATTATCTCCCATGTTGTTTTTGTAATGAACTCTTGGACTAGTTTTGGTAATGACAATCACATTTTTACCAAAAAGAAAAAAGTTAACCAAATCCACTACTAATTTTGTAAACACAAATTAAACTTAACCAATAATCCAACCATGGTACTACTAAAGTATTTATGAACACAAAGTATTGTAAATGTTTGCAACTTCATTTATGATACCCTTCGGACAAAGAGCGCTGCAGTCTAGCGTTTTTGATACATGAATCTTGGACCTTATTGAACTTGTTTCCTAGCATGTAAGCCAAGACGGCTTGCGATGAAGTTTTGGTTTTTCATGGAACCCCTGACATTGACGGTAAACAATATATTAGGACCGTTACTATTAAAAATAATGAAATGTGAAATTGATCAAGTCATCATGGTACCTCAGCAGTGCCGTAAAGGTCGCAAATGTTCATGTTGAACATCCAAATCATGGAAATAGGACCATTATCAACGGCGAACTGTTCTAGGACACCTCCTCTAACTCTAGTTCGAAAGAATTTGAAATTCTCTTGTGGGAATTCCTTGGGCAACTTGAGCATTCAAAATACATATCCTAGATGTTTTTGCTGAAAGAGACAATAGTAATGTAGCAAAATGAAATGAAATTGCCTTGTAAATCTTTGTATAGACTACTACACTCAATATGAAATTTTAAACTTATGAATTTGTCGTACACATTCCCTAGATGTTTGTGGGCACGTCGCTGTAGCATGTATACTGTCACTTCACGTTTTTTCATGTCAACAGAAAAAACAGTCATCCTTATGATCTAAAAAAGGTAGAATGATCTGCAGAAGTTCTTAATGTTAATGGTGAATTTAGTAATATTGGAGCACACATGGATATAATAAATCTATACCTTTCGGCAATTCATCAAATTAAATCCTTCATTGATAACCTCCATTTGAATATATTGAGCGAGGCATTCATCTTCGCTAGCGGCGACATCCTCGTCCCATTTGAATATGTTTTCCTGCAAATGGATTGATTATGGACACATTTGGTTATACAATTAGTAGCAATTTAGACCCAAATCCATCAAGTGAAGTCACTTGTTAGTAAGAATTGTTTCTTTACCGTCCACGCAAGAGGCAGTCGTTGTTGACGCATATTACGAATGTACTCATGATTGTGATATTAATGCATGATCCGATCAACGGATTAAGGAATTGACATTGGTATCCTTACATCAACTGTGATTCTACCTCCTTCTCGAAAGCCATAATGCATAGCCACTCTTCTGAGTTTAATATCACCCAATTTGAAAACGACCTCAGTAGCGTATCTATGATGAAAAAAGTTAGTAATAGTTTTAGTAACAACAATGGTGGTCTGGAGCATGAACAATGTCCATAAAGAGTAAGTGGGGACTTACTTTCTCATTACAGAATTTGTTCACCACATAATCAGCGAACTGCTATTCCTCCTCACTCAACTCGGGTAATACCAATGGACCATCAGATTCCCATTCGCTCTCTTCATCTTCTTTGTCCTTTTGGTCACCCTGGTCATTTATTATCTGTTCATCTGGCTGTGCATTTCTTCCCTCATCCTCCTCCTGCACATTATTTTGTTCCTCCCCCTCACTGTTGCTAGCCTCATCCTTAGTAGTCTCAGCGTAACTAGGCTCCTCGTCGTTAGATTCATTATCACTTTCGATCACTTTTCCTTTTCTTTTCTTTAAACGCTTCAACACTCGACTGATTGGAGTATCTTCGATATTAAGTTTTGGTTTCACCTTGGACGTTTCCTTCATCTAAGTTCTCCTCTGGTAGCTCGGGGATTTCCTTTTTAAAAGCAAGTCAAAGATGGTTATTTACCCATACATAAGCTACTTATCTTTTAGGCGTATTCTAATACTAACATATGTAGAAAGGACTTCGAACTATCTATGTTACCTCTGTGTCGGCCTTTTTGCTTTTTGGAGGGTCTTTGATTCTGACTTTTTCTTTTTATTTTTATTGACAATCTTCCTCTCGCCTTCACCTTCATAGTTATTTGGATCTACTGGAAACTCGGGCTCGTTTAGGATAGCCTACATCCTTCTCAAATTAGTACTAATAAAATCACGATTATTGTAGTTAAATAGCAAAAGCATAATATGAATTCGGGATACGGCCATACAATTTCATTGTCATCAACGTCCGGAACCTCCCACTTCAGACACTGTAAAAATGTCACAATTTGGATAAACCTTCCCATACTTAACACCAGCAACAATCTACACAGGTAACACCTAAGTATCATAAATTCAAATATTGAAAAAAGTATTAGGCTGAAAGGACATCCTTCTGCACCTTTAGTGGCAAAATGGACGATATTAATGAATGTATAAACTTGCTAAGATGCATGGTGAGAGGAGAGTGACATATTTATTATTAAATCAATCAAGAATTTTACCTTAGCTTTACCAAATTGTGTCTCATCTCTGTCTTTGGATTGACTATCAGCTTTGACAATACGACAATGTATATAATCTATAAAAGAATGGCCAAATGTGAGACCTATTTCCAATGGAAGTGAGGGGACAGGGAAGGGAGCATCATGTATAGAGAACAACGAGGTACAGAACACGCACCATGAGAAGGATAGGACACCCGACAACTCCTCTGTCAACCATTGGGTCTTTTGGTACCGGTTTACTTAGTTCTATTCCTTTTGTTTTTCTCTTTTGCACTACTTTTGGCCTTGATAATAAGTTGATCATCAAATTAATTACATACCTTCCCCAGTTAAATTTATGAGGTTGCCTAATAACCCAATTCTTCATAGCTCTGCAGTGCTCTGGGCTTATGATGTTATTTTTACTTATACAGAGTACAGTGCCTGGAGCTAAGAGGATGAAATTCCTTGTGAATTTTTCCCTATTCTCCCTCTTAGCATAACACAAGTTACTTACAAACCTATAGTCAATCCCTCCATTGTTCCTGTACTCTGTCTTCAGTGCTCTGTACTCTTCATTGGTGGCCTCCACCTCAAGTAAACGATACAAATCCTTGTCGCTGGGGATACCTAATACATGTTTCACCATATCCTCATCGATGACCACACTTAGCCCATCTCTAATAAGTAGAGCTGGGGTGGCATGGTTGAATCGAGTCATCAACCATGCGGTGAAGAACTTGTACTGATCAACCATCATCAAATCAAGTACACTTCCAAATCCAGATTTTTTTACCCTCAGTCTCTGTTTCCTTGTGAGCTATTGACTAGGGCAAGAAGCTTTTTTGGGTAGTATCTGGAACAAATTGCCTAATAAATAGGAAGCTATTAATCATTGTTTTAGTATCGACATATACATAATATGGTTACTATTAACATCAGAATCCATTAGTTGATGTTTGAGTTACGAAAAGGGATTAATAAACAGGAAGCTACTAATCAGTGTTTTAGTATCGAAATATACATAATATGCTTAGTGTTAGTCATCAGTATTCATTAGTTGATGGTTTAGTAACGAAAAGGAAACAAAAAAGAACACGAAGCTATCAATCATAATATGCTTGGTGTTAGACATTAGTATCCCTTAGTTGATGTTTTAGTAACTAAACATATATATTATGTTATAGGTTGTATAAAGACGATCAGGTTTTGTTTAGCCAACATCACCAATGACTAGTAGCAATAACATAATAATTTAGTAGCAAAATATGTTTTCACATTGGTGATATTATATCATAATTAGTGTTGTAGTAGCGATAAGACATACTCCCTCCATCCATCTCAAATGTTGTCCAACCAATTTTATCCCACATACATCCCAATAATACCCCTACGCTATAAACCGAATAATATTAAAAGTTCAACAATAAACCCACTTCCCAATTAAAAATGATTTTATTTTTCTCATCCTTTCTCCCTCTATTCTCTATCTATCTCTCTCTACCCGTTATAAACAAACACTCCACTTCTATATTTAAATGTTTAACTCCAAGGGGCAAATTTGGGAAAAAAAATCCCTTCTTTTTCCTTCTTAATTTCCGTGCAAATTTGGTTTGACAACATTTAAGATGGATGAAGGGAGAATAATTTGTTGATTACATAGTCCATTAGTTTTCCCTTTTGCAACAAACTATTCACACCAAAAATTGTGAAGCAGTTATTTAAATAAATAAATAGTAGTTGAATGAACATGCATCAGATTACAATTCAACCAAACCCATAACCAAAATTAAACAAAGAAATAGCAAAATTCACTAATACTTGAGAAGAATATCGTTTCTTTGATTTTGCAGCAGGTTTAGCGGCAGCAAATCCTGAGACTTCATTGTTGTTTTTGTATTGTCCAACAGCATCGGCTTTGCCATGAGCAACACAATCATTGTTAGGAGTGTCGTCGTTTGTAAATGTGTCCCCATCTTGCTGTGTGGCACTATCATCCCCACGACGAGAACCATTGTCATTGTTGACGCCCACATCTCCTTGTGTGCCACTAGCATCCCCACCACCAAAACCAACGTCATTATTGACGCCCCCATCCCCTTTTGTGGCACTACTATCCCTGTGAAAAGGAACCTACGTCATTAGTCACGCCTTCATCCCCTTTTGTGGCACTACCATCCCCGTCAATAGCACCAATGTCATTATTCATGCCACCATCCCTTTTTCTGCCACCACCATCCCCCTTAACAGAACCAATACCATTATCCACCCCCACCATCCCTTGTGTTAAGAGGAATGTCCTCAACATTCAGCCAAGATTGTTCAGCATCCATAGCTTATAATTGTGCTTCCTTTGCCACTTCGGATGCGACATTGAAGACGTCATCATCCGTTATTTCTGAATTTCCATATTAATCCTAAATTTGACAAATTGACAAGTTATTAGATGTGAATCAAACAAGTAGCATGCATAAGAAGAGACAAAGTCAAAAATTAATGAGAAACTAGTTATGATTTTAGGCATTAAGGACGGAAAAATGTTGCGAAATTGGGTATTTTGGTATTTGAATCCTTACCTTACACCAAACGATAATCTGGCCAAGAGGAATTGATGTTGACTGCGCTACTTTCGTTAGTGCCGGCCACAACAACAATTATAGGGTTCCAGAGTAGTGTTCTTGAGCGCTTTATCTCTCTGTCTCTCTCTACCCCTCTTTCTCTCTCTATATATCTCTCTCTAATTCTTTTTTTGATATATTGGGAGAAATGTTAATTAGTTACCAGAAGTCCTTTCCAATACTAGGGTGATAATTATTAAGTAGCATCCAAACTAAACGGTTTTAGGATGAAAGCGGTTTGAAATATTAATAAATAAACAAATGTCATCGAACTAAATGGCTCATGTTCGCTACTGATAATATGACAAAGGTTGGTAAAGGATTGAACAAACAAATAAAACTAAGTAGCTTACTTTTGTTACTAATACCATAACTAACGTTGACAAAGTAATAAACAAACAATTCATACAACACTTTTGGAAGAAACCAAATTTCATTGGAGGACTACTGTGAGAGTCATACTACATGTTGATACTCTCTTCACCTTACAAAGATAGACACGATATGAAAATACTAGACAAAGGATTGCAACAACTAAAAAAACCTCACCTAATTAGACCCCTTCCATAAACCCATAAACGTAGAAAAAATGGCCAATGCAACCACACCTCAACTTAGTAGTAGTAGTTGATCCTTTGCTTCTTTTCTCAGCCTCTCAGAATGACGGACCTCATTCTCCTCTATCTTCATAATAGAGAAATCAGTAGGGCCTTGCTTAGCAATAGTATCCATCCCAGTATACTCACTAGGTACAAGGGGATCAGTGCAGAGTCAGTTTCATAATAATACGTACATTTATTCGAATTCTATTACTCTATGTAATTTGATAAAAGAAAATCAATAACCCTAATAATTAGGACAATTATCAGTATCCTAATATTTTATGTTAAAATCCTTGTCAACCAATTCAATATTTGGTGCATGGGTCCATAAGTATCATGAATATAAATTTTTATATAACCACATGAGTAATCTTCATACCAAAACTATTATTACGAGTTCACATGTACCAATATAAGTGTAAGGATAATTAGGAAAATAATTTTTTATTACTACACTATGTGTTGAAGGTTGAGTGGTTTAGGGTGTAGGGTATTAGGGTTAGTTTGTAGGCCATTAGGGTTTTGGGGAGCCATGTTTAGGGTTTGTCCAATTTTGCTACTAGGACATGTAGTTACCGATATAAGTGGTTGATCGAACATACCTATTAAGACGTCATTCTGTTACTAGAAGTAGGGTTTGGATTCCATTCTTTACGACAGTTTTCGTTACTAAGAAGGGTAGTTACCATGTTCTGTGATTGATAGAACACAATTATGATGTCCACATTTCGTTACTAAATGTGAGGTATAGATTCCACTGTTTATGAGTTAATGGACATAGGTTTTGAGTACTTTCACTACTAGGAAAAGTAGTTACATTATTAAGGGATTGCTAGGACCTTGTCATAACGTCCTTATTTCGTTACTAATATTACGGCTACTAAGAATTACAATATTAAAATGATATAATGCAAATTATGACATTAATAATGATTACACTTAAGTTTAAAAAAATGTTAAATATTTGAAATGTTGATTTCTAGTTTTTTAATAAGATTAAGAGTGACAAATGTAGAGTGACAATACTACTAGTAGTAATATTAATGAAAGTTGCATATAAAATTCACGAATAATGGAAATAACAACAATAGCAGTAATAA
The DNA here is from genome assembly GCA_030267885.1 of Mesembryanthemum crystallinum. Lineage (NCBI taxonomy): Eukaryota > Viridiplantae > Streptophyta > Magnoliopsida > Caryophyllales > Aizoaceae > Mesembryanthemum > Mesembryanthemum crystallinum. The sequence continues at coordinate 12,265 of BSSO01006162.1, forward strand.
TGATGATAATAACAATAATAA
>BSSO01006163.1:0-12285 GCA_030267885.1 Mesembryanthemum crystallinum
AAGTTATGCAATCAGCAATTAATGAAATATAGATCCTCCATGAACATTTTTCAGCCTCTACTTATTCCTTTTATGGATTATTTTCAGCCTCTTACAAGTAGTCGAATGTTTATCTTCAAACTCCTCCATTTTTCTAATGCAAATCCCTCTTGGATCACATATTATCTCAAAACTTTTAGAATTTTTAACAGAATTTTTCACGACGTAAGCCAATTGGACTCTTAATGGGAATTAATTCAAAAGGTTGAGTATCCTAAATGGGAATAGGTAAACACTAGACACCTTTTTATTATTACCCCAAACGTCAGGTACCCTTTTTGAAATTTTTCTTATAATAATTGTTCAAAGGATGGAGGTTGAAGATAGAATTTGAGAGAGAAGTTTAATTAATTTGTAAGCATTTGGCTTATGAGGCATGTGATGGCACAAATATATATAGGATTCTACAGCTTGGTATTTGAAGACATTATGACTTCCATAACACTATTTTGTGGGTATATACTGGACAGCATCATAATTGTTTACATTTAATTACTAGTACAATAATAATATAGTTGTAAATGTCAGATAAATAACCATCAATATGGTACGGTTACGTGTGTTTGAGAGAATTAATTCATCCATTAATTTATTCTCTTTAAATGAAAATTAAAGAACCCACCTGGATGTGACATGTCCAAATTATAACTATGCTTGTGTAATTGACCTTTCAACAGCAATGCAAACGTTTCGAGGACAACAAAACATTTTTGTAGTACTCCATTCATTATGTACTGTACTTATTTGGTAGGTAAGGTAGTATTGATGTACGTTATAAATCCAAACCCACATAACATTGCATGATTTGCTTTGGCCTTTTGCCTTGCTTCTGTTATTGTAAATGTATGTTTGGTATATATATACTGGACCTACCATATATACCATGCATACAGATATTGTATGATAATTAAGAGTTTCATATAATATATAATACACATTTCATATAAGCCGATAATAAGGATAAGTTTAATTTCGTGGAATTATTATGTAGTATGTAATTTGAATACTTATGTATTAGAGATCGAATACTTGTTTTTCTCACTTTGATTTACAACTTATTACCATATAATTATTATTTTTAATGTTGCCAAATAGAAAATTCGGGTGGCTAAGGGGCACCTTCCTACAGACTTGAACCTGTGACTTAATATACGAGTTATAACTTACTTACCAATGATTCAAACATGTTTTAGGTGGTGCATACGATAATTAATCGATATAGATAAAGTTCTAAGCAAGAGAAAAATATGAGACAGAAGATCTCCAAAATCCCAAAGGAAAGGGGGGACCATATGCATGCTTCTCTTCTGAATAGTCCATTTTTGTTCCCAAAAATGTGGACCAAATTGAATGAATCTTCTCTGTGTTTAGCATGTTGTTTGGTAGTACTACCTAGTAGTATCTCATATTATAGACATTAATACAATGCGGTCCAGGCCTGTTGCAGTGTTTGTGGGCTTGTTTTGGATCACTAACATCATGAATAGCCAGTGGCCTTCCTGATTTAAGCTACTCTGTCCATGCTTTACCTGGTTACGGCCCAATATCGAAGTCTTCTTTTGCTGTTCATTTCCGTCAAGTTTACAGGGTGGGTCATTTTGATCTCTAAAGTCCAAACCAGTCCAAAACATTTGATTCAGGCATGGCTACCTATATTACCCGGGCCCGGAAAGGACTCGTACCAGGGTATATTCATTACACCTTATCAAATCTTATTTCAACTCGTTCAATTTAGTTCAGGTTATTCACTTCAAATTAGGTCATTCAATTCAGGCCGCACATTTTCTTTCACTGATTACTATTCATCAATAGGTGGAAGGCACCCACTCGACCTTTTTTTTTTCCCCAAGTTTTAATAGGTAAATTTGGATTTTTTTTTTTTAAAATATACATTTATAATGAAAATATGTTAAAATCCATAAAAAGGAACCCACTTGAAATAATTGTTGAATCTGCCACTGCTATTCGTTTAGTTAAGTTCAGTTCACTTTAGGTTCTTTGAGGCTATGTGCAAGTTTGTTTTATGTTGCTAAATAACAACTTAAGTTCAAATGTTTCATGTACTTTTAATTGATAAAATAAACTTGTTTTGAAAATAATTCTAAAAAAACCCTTATAAATAGTAAAAATAAAATAAAAGATAGGCGCAAACTTTACTGAAGTTCGTTACTTTATCTTTTGAAAATTTCTTTATTAGGTTTGGCCCCTTTTGCAAAATAAAGTTTCTACTTTTGTACGTTTTGTTTGCTGATCCAATTGTCTTTTATCATGTTCCGATTGTCTTCTTAGCTCTTCATCCTTTAGAGTTTAGATGCTGCCAAAGGCCCTGATCTTGTTATGTTTCTATCAACACATCTAAAAGCCTTATATATTTCAGACAACAAATGACTCCAACTCAAACATTATTCTTTAACTATTTATGCTCAATCAATGTCATGTTGGTTATTTTGTTTGTTTTATTGTTATAGTGACAACTATGGTTTCTCTATTCAAATTAATTTCCGTCGGACCTACAAAGTAAAGAAATCTTGGACGTAATTAATCCCAAATAGTTAGTAGTACGAAAAATAGTAAATAATTAGATATTATTTGATTGGAGTGCGTATTTTCATACATAAGTGTGAATCTAAGCAATTTAATATCTGAAATGCATTTTTAGCAACCCAGATAAATTTCATGTCAAATACGGTCACGTATCTCTCATTTGAACAATCTATTGTCATTTCCAATGTCCAATTCAACATTAGTGAAATAACTAATAATTTGAGAGGTTGATCATAGGTACCACTTTCTCATTAAAGGACTAGAGAAGTAAGGTAATTGATGTAAAATTGATATAAATTTTTTATTTTTTTTTTAAATTTTTGTAAATGGTCTTTGATTAGGAAAAAGTGAAGTTGGTTTAAATAGGAATGCTTTTATAAGTACAAATTCGAAGGAAAAGATGCTCTAAATGTGAATAATACATACTTTAGTCATTCGTCTGTAATTCATGATTCCTTTCTATTGTTGTTTTTACCACTATCTATACCTGAGATAATTTATATCCAATTTTTTTTTATACATTGGTGAACAAAGTATACAAACACTTTACATGCAACAATAATTAGGTTTGTGGTATTAACTAGTATAACAAAGATACACCATACTTTTATAATCTCAATTTACTTAACTTTATGTTGTTACTGTACATGATGAAAATATAACGTGATATATTCTTTTCTACAATATGTATATCTAATTTTAACCTTGACCGTTATAGTTACACAATTACTAATGATAACGGACTAAAAAGGTGTCAAAATCCAATAATTTTTTCTTGAATTTGAGAAGTTTATTTCCACCTCCAAAAAAAAGGGAATAGTTGGGGAATTAGTTTACAAAAAGTTGTACTCTAGCAAGCACACCCAACAAGAAAAGAAGTTTGGTTTAAACTCTAAAACCCTAGGAAATTACCAAAGGAACCAACACATAAAACTCACGGATTAATATGCATACACTAGGTCTAAATCATGTCATTTTCCTCTAGTTCAAAAGATTTTACCATTTTCTTCAAACAAAAAGAGAGGTTTTACCATGTTTCAAAGTAAGAAAATTTCTATGAATGGCATAAATGTTAGTTCCCAAGGATTGCTAAGATAAAAAAGATTTTTGACAGCCCCTGCCACAGAGCTGCAGTACATGTATTCAGAAATTGGTCATCTGGGAATCTTTTATTTACATCCCTTTTGAATCATAGGGAATGACATGTATGTTTGTTACCTTTGAAGAAAGCAAAGGGTAAAGATAAAAGAGATGAGGGGTAATGATGGTGTCCAACTAAGAGGGAGAAAAGAAGGGGAACTAGAAATTTTGATGGGAATCAGATTTGGCCTTTATCAGTCAAAAAAGTCACAAAACCAAAAAGAGTCAAAAAAACAAATTTTTCTGCATAATTTTGAGCTGGATAGATCATGTACTTAGCAAGAAATGATGATATATGGCCAATTGTCAAAAAATCATTTCATGGAATGGAATTTCAATCATCATCTGTAAAGGGCTAAAACAAAAGCTTCCTTCTTTCCCTTAAACTGTTACTTCCAATAAACCCAAAAGTTCTTGATAAGATGAAACCTTACAATGCATATAATGATGAAGCTGAACCCACTTGATTAGCTTAATACTACTACTACTTAATTAGTACTACTAATTTACTAACCCCAAATCTATAATGGTCAAAAGAACCTACCACAAAAAGATTGGGTGAAGGAAAGATCATTAAAATGATTAAGCTTTAATGTAAATCAGCCCAAGCAGCAAAAAGTGGCATTTGGGGGAGGGAAATGGAAGGGGGCCTAATCTGAACTGGCTGATTGATCCAAGGGCTAATATTCGAGCCGGGATTAGTGAAGAGCTTGGTGGCTGAGGGTGGCACAGTGAAGGCCAAAGGCAAGCTGTTGGTGTTGCTGTTGTTTTTGTCAGGACTGCCCTCTCTTGAGCTGCTCAAGCTAGTCACCAAGGATGATGGGTTAGAGTAATGGGCCCCACCCATCTTAGCAGAATCCTCCATCTCTTGCTGTTGGGCTGAGCCCAGCATCACATCCGCCTTCACCATCTCATGGTTTTGGGCCATGTTGTGGATCTGTTGGGCCTTGTGGTTGTTACCATCTCCTCCCATTGTAGCAGCCATTGTGCCCTGATCAATCTGTTGTTGAGAGGAGTTGTAGAGGGCAATCTTCCACTCGGATTTTTCCCTCTCCGCCTCGTCTGCAGTCTTCACAGGCGGGGGCGGGGCCTCCTTGCTCCGCCTCGCCAGCTCACCAGCTAGGAGGGTGCTACTTGCCATGATTCGATCCACGTCATATCTCACAATGTCGAAATTAGTCACGGCATTAACCCCACGGAACTTGATGGCCGCCACGTCATAGGCCTCGGCTGCTTCCTCTTGAGTGCCTAAGAATCACAATAATCATGTTCAGTTCATCCATTAGCTAGGGAAAAAAGATTTAGTACTCAACAAAAGAGTTCTTTTTCTCAGACTAAGAAATAAAAGGGATCAAGCAAATTTCATGATTTCTTTTGCTTTTTAGGACATCAAAGTAAAGAGAATGTGGAAAAGGGAAAGGGTGTTAAAGATATTCTCAAAGAGCAGCCATGTATAATGTATTAGTAAAACACCATGTCGACTGTCAGAAGAATTAACTATATTTGATCACCTATGTCCAAAAAGATTATACATGAGAGGATGTTTTAAAGCAAAGCTTTTCTTTTCTGGATCATAAAGAAGTCCCTTTAATATATGTTGATCAAAGATTCCGGAGTATATGATAAGCTATCTATATATTCTATATAACACGTGAAAGTATGGTTTTGCTTGGTTGTTTAAGTCACTCTATTAATAAGATTTGGATAAAATGAGATGAGAATTGAGATAAACTTACTGAAAGTGCCCAGGTAAAGATCTTTGTTCCCGGCAACTCGGCCGATTCTAGCTTGCCATCTTCCATGTTGATGGTGCCTGCTAGGAGAGAAAAAGAGTAAATTCTTTTTTACTTATTCAGAGAAATTAGCGATTAACAACTTTTACTGGATAGTATAACAACCAAGGAGTTTTTAAAAATTGACCTTGTAACTCCTCTGTAGATTGAAGCACCTCTTGAAAAGCCACTGCTTTTTCTGCATCAACCACATTATCATATAATCAAAACTCTGGATTCAGTTTATGAAAAATAGTAGTAGTAATTATATATACAAGTAATGATTTGAATACGAAGAAGGCATTATGTTAATGTTAATGTACCTTCTGAGGTGAGCAACAAATTCTTGCCTAGTCATGTTCTTCATCTCTTCTATTTGTTGTTGGTAATTCTCCAACTGTTTAAAAAAACAGTTGACAGTTAAGAAATTTCACAAACACAAGAAAATATATTCAATAGTTAACTAAAAACAAGGGGAAGCAAATGAAGGCAAAATCATTACCGGGAAATTGATGTGGGTTGAGGGTCCCCAATACTTGAGTGCAGCCATATCGTATGCCCTTGCTGCCTTCTCCTCTGTATCATACCCTCCTAAAAAAAGCAAATAAATAAATAAATAAAGAGCCATATACAACATTATAAACATCAATAACATCATTGAAATTTTCTGAGGTTTTGCTTACCTAGATAAACTGCAATTTTGATGTGTCAAATATAATCATCCCCAACAAACACCAAGGAACATATACACAAAGTTAGTTCATGAATTAAGTAATTAAGTGCTACTAATCAATATAATGATTTTTAAAATTTGAGAAATTAGGAAACAAAAGAGGTTAAATTTAGACAAATTACCTTGTCTGCCTTTCCTGCTTTGGCCTTCTTTCTTGCAGCTGTTGTCCCACAGATGAGCTTCATATCGACCTGTCCATCTATGCCTGTTCCATCAACATTTCTAAATCAAATAAAAGAAAAAAAGAAAACCAAAATTTCTAAAAAAAAAAAAAAAAAAAAAAAAGAAAGAACAAACCTTGTGACACCTCTATATTGAGAAGTCCTTTGGCCAAAAGTGTCCAAAGACTTCCTATGAACAATTTGTTTAGTGGTTTGTTGATCCATTCTCTCTCCTATCCTCTTCCTACTACTCTCCATCCCCACACACTCAAGCCCAGTCCCAATGGCTGAGGGTGTGATCTGGTGTGACACAGTCACACAGCTAGACTGGGACCCAGGACTCATCGTCAAACTTAACGACTGTAAATCACCGTACCCCATTGCACCCATGGTCCCACCACCACCAGCTGGCTGATCCCCACCGTTGATTTGATTATTATGATGATGATGATCACCAACCCCAATGTAGCTCCGCTGTACCCAATTCCTGACCCCAGCAGACATCTCACCACTATCACCAAGTGTTGGGAGCTGATCAGATACAACCTGGTGCTCCTTCCCTTCCAGTGCACCTGTGCTAAACAGTGGAGGGTAAAATGGGTATTGTTGAACAGCTTGTTGATGATGAATGTGAAAATCTTGATGATCATGATGATGTTGTTGTTGTTGATGATGATCATCATAATGATGGGTCCCACTTCCTGCTCCCATTGTTTGATGATGATGATGATGATGATCAATGCCAAAGAAGTCCTCTAACTTGGGGGTTGCACCAGCTGTAGTAGTAGTATGAGTAGTACTAGTAGTAGTAGTAGAGCTTGCTGCTGCTGCTTGCACCATTCCTTTCATATTCAAAGTCAAAAACACAAACCCAAAACACATCATTTTTTTTTCAAAAACACACTAGTATACAAAAACAATTCACATGATATATACTCAAAAGAAAATGACAACATGGTACAATTAACACCGTCTCATCGATGTTACCTAATTACGACAAAAAATAGACGATGCGGGATCTCGTCTAAAGATATACGCAACCTTACCCTCGCAAAAAAGATTAACTAGTAAAACTATAGAGAAAGAAGGAGAGAGAGAGAGAGAGTAAGTACCATGGGGGAGGCAGAGAGAGCCATCAGACTTGAGAGGCATAAGAGGGTAGGGATGAGAGTATAAATAGGCATTACTCCCAGGTTGTTGTTGTTGTTGCTGTTGATCAACATCAAGTGCAGTGCCATAGTAATAGATGTTGTTGTTGTTGTTTTGGAAGGGGAAGAAGCTGTTTGCAACAGTACTTGCAAGTGAAGTGGAAGAACAAGTGGTGGTGTTCAAGTTTTGATGATGGTGGTGGGATTCTGAAGAAACCTGCTGATCCATGTTACTGTTGTTGTTGCTGTTGTTGATTTGAGGAGAAAGAGAGAAACCTAGCAACCACCCATTGTTGCTGTTGCTGTTGCTGTTGCTGTTGCTGTTGTTGGTGTTGTTGTTATTGTTGCAGCTTCCATCATCATTGCTCAATGACTTCATACTAAATTTGCAAAAGCTTTTTCAAGATGTGCAAAGCAAGCTTATATACTAGTAGTAACAACAAAGAAGATGATAATCATATGTGTTTTTGGCTAAGTAATTTTCTTTGTCTAAATTTGCTCAATCATTGGGCAAGTAGCATAATAAACAACTAATGATTTGCCATCATCTCTTTTTCTCTCTGGGGATTTTTAAGCTGGTGGCTTTGTGTGTGTTTTGTTTTGTAGCAGCAGCAGATTCAGCCTAAAATGAAACCTCACAAAAATATCCAATGGATAATCCCAAGAGAAAAATAGAAAGAGAAAGTATAAGATCTAGAGAGAGAAAGAGAAGGAGAAGGAGAAGCAAGAAAGGAAGAGTCTTTAAACTAACTAGTAAGCAAAAAGAATGAGAGTATTGTTCTATAAAACAAACAAGCAAGGGCTTGTTGTTACTGCAAACTAGACCATATAGGGATCTGTGTATGAGAAAGACCTCTCTCTCTCTCTCTCTCTCTCTTTCTCTTTCTCTTTCTTTCTTTCTCTCTCTCTCTCTTTCTTTCTTTCAACTTTGGCTTTATTCCCTTTCCTTACCCCGCGCCTTCATCAATGATCCTTTCCCTTTCCCTTTCCCTTTCCCTTTTTCTTTATATTTTTTCTCCTACTACAATACAAGTACTAGTATTAAGTTATGAGCTTTCATTTTTAAGAGGCCTGCTATGTTTGCCTGTAACTTTTACTAAAAATAACCAAAAGAATATTAAGTGCTTCACTATATACATACAGTATGGCATGTACTGGGCCTCAGCATAACCAGATTCAATTTTCTCATTTCCTTTCTTTTAAATTTTATTTATTATGTCAACAGAAAATTCTGAAAATGACCCCCTCTCTTTATCTAATTCCATCCTCTTAGATTTCTTTTTGTTCCTTTTTCCTGTAAGCTAGCCTAGCTAGTCATCAAAATAGGGTTCATGCTAGTGACTTTTTCATCATATTAGGTTTAGCTTATTTGGTTAATATAGAGGCAATAACTATGATGTTTTAATTGATTATGATAGACAAACTAGAAATGAAATAATGATTTCAATTGTCCNATGGTTCATAAGTGTCATTTTGAGGGGTGCATGCATATCTTTATATACTCACAGACAACTTTTTGGATACAAATGGCTTTGTAATGTAACTTTTGCATTGAGTTTTGTTTTCATGGATACATGTATACATGTACTAGTAGGTAAATGTCTCTTGTTAGGGATCACAAACTTTGCCTCATCTTATTGGGTATCTATAAGTTTAGCCCTCTCCTTGGAGCAAGTATGGGTATAAGAAAAGAGAAAACATGGATATATACTAGTATGGATGTGAAAAAATATTTAGAAGGTAACTATAGCTTGTGGGGAATATTTACAAGGCATTTTAATTTTTCAATGTAGGATTTTAACAACATTAGTTGATAAAGATCACATATTATAAATAGTTACATTGGCGATTGGTATCTCTCATACCTAAATAGGATTGTAAAGCTTAAACGATGATGCGTTCTAAATGTAAAGTATGCTATGAGTATAAACACATGAAATAGGTACTGTAGAAATGCTCACCTCTTATTCAACATCTCTTATGAAAGGTGTTGTACCACTTGTCTTGTACAAAAGATGTGTCCTTTAAACAAATGTATATTACCAATGTTAGTATAATATGACAATGGCATGAGTGAAAAAAAAAAAAAAAAAAAAACAAGAAGAAGAAAATACAGTAGTAAATGTGTTACAAAAAAAAAAAAAAAAAAAATCTTCATTTCATTCGTACTACTACTATCTGTCTTATGCGCAAGCACAACACTTTAAGTTAAAAGAAGGAGTATGTATCTTGCCATTTACCAAAAGAATAGTACATTCGCATCAACGTAAGAATCTTATTCACTTATGTGAAAATAGTTAAGGTTATGTTCACTTCAATTAAAGGTGTGTTCAGTTTGCCTGAAAGTATTTGACCTGAACTGAACTGAACTGAACGATCTGAACTGAATGAACAGTAATTTGTGAGTGAAAAAGTGTTTGGTCTGAACAGAACGACCTGAACTGAACTGAACTGAACGACCTGAAATGGCATTGGGTAAGGTGAAATGAACACAGCCTAAATCGTGCTGAACTAAATGGAATACGAATGAATATAAGAAGAAGTAACGTTACAAAACTAGTTGAACTGAATTGAAAAAACAAAAAGTAAGCTGTTGAATGAACTAAATTGGATACATTATGACTTAAATAAACAAATGTGCATAATGTGCAAAAGATATGTGGTTTGTGATAAGATCAAGGAAATGTGAAAAGCAAATATGAAGAGATGACTTTGCGGGCATGGAAGGGAAGAGATTAGCATTAGCTAGAAGTGCATAGTAAATCGGAGAGGCTATAGGCCGGTAAAAAAAGAAGAATTGCAAGTTCCAAGCAATATTTACTGACGAATGCTAGCTAAGTAGATAACAAGAGAGGCAACAGCTTTATGCAGGTCTTTTTCTTCTTCTTCTTCCTTTTTTATTTTTATTTTAGCAGCTTTAGCTTTTAAAGGCTTTGTTGTAATTTTGTTAAGCAAAATCGAGTATCACGGGCCAGAGAATAGAGAATAGAGATAAGAGTAGAGGAAGGAAGGAAGGAAGGAAGTGATATAAAAGTGTCCATCCAATGCCAGTCATTTTTTAACCCCTGTCAATTGTCATTTCACACACAGAACCCAGAAGCAGAAGCAGAAGCAGAAGCAGCTAAAGTCCATAACCTCATTTACATTTCGTACGTCCACTCTCTAGTCTCTACCTATGCTATATTGCTATATATTATTCCATTTTTCCATAGGCCACCGTTATCTTTTAAGTATAAGTTGACCATAGATATTTTCATTGATTCAAAAACCATTTTGCTTTTCCTTTAATCTTTATATGCAAATTACTCTATTTAAGTTTTTCTTATTGATGTCAATTTTGCTGATGTTCATTAGGATTTAGGACTAGTATTGATTTATGTTGATCTTCGATCATTTTTGCTAGTTTTTGTTGTTATCTTTTTATTCTCCCCAAATCATCTTTGTAATGTAGTTCAAGTTGTCTTGCTTTTGTTTTGCGTACCGATGTCATTGTATGCTAAGATACTTTCTCTCATCCTAGTTAGTAGGTACGATGAGTTTTCCATAAAAGAACGAACTATCAAAAATAAAAGAACTAACTCTTCTCTTTCTGTACTCAATAAAAGAATGAATTAAAAAAAGAAAAAAAAGTTCTCAATATCTTTAATGAGGTTCCCGCCTAGGGCTAGTTGTGGAAAGTTACACGTATGTAACTAGTATGTAACGAATATGAGTATGTAATTACAAAGAAACTTCATTTTTGTGTGGAAAAGTTACACATACATATGTAGTATGTACCCAAACTAACTAGAGTATGTAAGTACAAAGGAACTTCATCTTTGTTATCATTGAACTTGGAAATATCTTTTACCAAAAAAAAATTTAATTTTAAAATGATAACAGCTTCAGTATAAACTTGCAGTTTTTCACCATTAATTTTCATGTATTTGTATCAAAAAAATGTTAAAATCATATACTCAAAGTGTTAAAACGTTTTGCACATTTGCTTTAGAAAATACTCCATTACATAAAAAAAAAAAAAAAAAAAAAAAAAAAAAAAATTCAATATCAATATCTTCTAGGATTATTTAATATAATTGAGATAGGGAATGTCAAATCTAATGCGAATCCAGGACTATATATATATATATATATGTGATTCTGGCGTTGTGAGTTGTGACAAATGCTCTCAGTGCACAGTTTGCAATAAAACACCTGTTACTGCTAGCTAGCTGGTCAAAGATGCGGGTACTAAGTGCCCCCATCATTTCTAAATTATTGCTTTTGCTATTGCTCTTGCTATTGTTTTAACAAATCTTACTTTATCGATCTTAAATTACAGTATTAAAGTTAAAAATTTTAATAACATAAGTTACTCCCTCCCTCCGTCCCCTATTTAGCTTTCAGAAATTGATATGGGGTAAATATTAAGGAGACGCTTTTTAGTCTATTTTGCCCTTGTAGGAGAAGCCATATGCTAAAGATTAAAATATTAGAGATATATATTAGTGTGAGAGAATAAATTGATAGAGAGATATTGACTGAAAGAGGGTAAAAAATCTAAAAAGTAAAGTGATTGGAGAGAGAAAATAAGATTTTTTTATTGTATTGGTGAGTTAGTTGGGGTATTATAGGAAAGTGTTGGTGACTTTTACGGGGCGTTTGGTATGTGGTAGTTGGGAGATGGGAATGGGAATTCTTAGATAAATTTCCATTTATCACTTGTTTGGTACAAGGGATGGGGAATAGAGAGGGGATGAGGAATGGGA
>BSSO01006164.1:0-12281 GCA_030267885.1 Mesembryanthemum crystallinum
GGTGGGGCTACGACGATCCTATGTGAATTTGTCACATTTGGGGAGTAGACTGGTAGAATGTTTTACAGGACTGTTTGACATGAGGATATCGTCTGCTTCCGCTGGCACTCGTATAGAGTTACTCTGAAGATTACAGTTGTATTTGAGTTATCATTTACTTTTTATTTTGGTTATGTTGTAATAAATAGACTATTATAGATACTGGGTTGTATTGTTGGATTGGTTAGCCTTGCACTCTTCTGTTGAGTGGAGTGCGGCGGTAACGCCTTGGGTTTTGTTGGATTTGTTTTGAATTTTGTTTTGAATTTTGTTTTGAACAGGTTTTTGTATTAAGCCTTATTGGCTGGTTTATTGAATTTACAAATGAAACTCTGCCGGATTTTCGGCTCGATTTTAATCCGTTTTATTTTTATGAAACCGGGGTGTTACAATTAGAATATCCAAGTTGAACCCAGTCTGCTTTACTTTTTTTCCTCGTGATGCTTTCAAGGGCAATAGAGTACTTTCTGACCTCAACAAGACCATGTTTCTCCTGAACTTGCAAAGTTTGATTCATTGGATCAGTGTGCAGCAGCCTTTTGATAGCAATTAGATCTTCCTTTGCTTTTATTTCTCTAACTTGGATGTCACCAAATTTTTTCTTATTGAGCTCCTTCAGAGGCTTCTGGAGTATTCTTAACTTCCTGCTAACTTGCTGTAATTTAGAGCCAAACACAGGAGTGTTCCAGTACCTAGTCACAATAGTGAGGAAGTCCTCGTCATTGGACCACATATCAAAGATCTGAAGGGCTTGTATCCCAACTGTTGTAACTTGAAATAGTTGAGATGTATGGGTACATGGTCAGATGTTTCTTCAGGTAGAGCAGTAGCCACAACATCTCCATACACATCAAGCCATTGCTCATTTACAAAGACCCAATCCAACTTTGAGAAGATTATGTGTCCTGTCTCTTGTTTATTGGACCAGGTATATCTACATCCTCTCACTGGAAGCTCTTGAAAATTACAGTCTTCAATACAAGTTGAGAGATCACAAGTCTCATAGTGAGTGACAGGGACTTCTCCAGTTCTATGATTAATACATAGAACACTATTAAAGTCTCCAAGGATGATCCAAGGAATATTTATAGTGGCGTGCAAATCAACCAAGGTCTTCCATAGGCATTTCCTATCATCCATTTCATTATAGCCATATATATAGGACACAAAGAATCTCTTGTTGCTATCCCTATGCTCAACCATACAGTGCACAATTTTGGCCATTGAGTGCAGAATCTCCACATCAAAGATATTAGGTTGCCACACCACCCATATCCTCTCTCTATAATCAGAATCAAGGTTCATGTGGTGTTTCCAGCCATTGAACAACTTCTCATAACATTTATTCAGATCGTTGCTTCTAATCTTTATTTCTATAAGTCCCATAAGACCTACTTTATTCTTGCAGGAGGTGAGCTTAACCTCCCTCAGCTTTATTGGCCCATTCAGGCCTCTTACATTCCAGGCTAATATGTCATCCAACTCCATCAACTTGTGTAGTAGATGTGTTGGCAGTTGAGGCCATACCATTCTCATCTTGAGCAGATTCCTGTATAAGCAACATCTCAAATGGATTGCTAGTTGATGGCTGCATAGTGTCAATCTGAACTGACTTACTGACTTTTACACACTGTGATCATTCTTTTTCAGGTGCTGGGGAGGAGCAGGAATTGCAGCAGGGGGGCAGATATGGTAGGCATAGGGATTGCAGGTTCTGTAATAGGGATATCTGGAACCTCATTCAAGGTGGCCTCCTTTGGTGCTGGTGCATTAGCAGCAGGAGCTATAGCATTTTATTGTTGTAGTTCTTTTGAATTAGGATGCCCATACCCTTTACAAAATGTACACACTAGGGGTTTCCAACAATAGGTAACAAGTTGAGGCACCATGTTACCAAGCTCAGATTGGTAATATATCACCTCAGGAACAGTTGCTTGAAGTTTCATATCTATTAGCAATCGAGCATAGTTGATATTGGTTTTCATCCACGTGGGTTTATCAGCCATTATGGGGGTACCAAGCAGGCTGCCAAGCTTATTGAGGGAACTAGGACCCCAATATCTTAGGTCTAAATCAGGCAGTTTCACCCAAATAGGAACAGAATCAACACAGAAATCTTCATATTGTACATCAACATCCCATGGTCGCACAATAACTGTTTTTTTTTTTTTTTTTTTTTTTTATCATCAAAGTGGCATATCTCAGCCTGTAGAACTTCAACTCTACCAGCCCAGTCATGAATCGTACCAGAACAATACCATTTCGAAGCCTTGCTATTTTATCTATGCCATGTTTCCCCCAGATTTTCTTTATGAATCCACCAAAATACAGGCATAGGTTGCCTAGAACCTAAGACATAGCAAGCAATTGCAGTATCCCAGTATTCCATTTCAGATTGGATATCATAAGTGTCCATTTTACAGACAGCTACATCCCCCACAATTTCAGGTTCAACTAAATCCAATTTGCATCCAGCATTTCTCAACTTAGTAACATAAAAAAATTCCCAAGGATTTATCCTAGGTTTACCTGAGATTTGTGCATAAACTGCTTCTCTGCGGACTCAACCTCATCTGCCCACGAAATAGGGCTTTGCTAGTTCAGAACCGGAGTTTTGCTCGCTTGTAGTGAGCCCCTTGCAACAGCTTGTAGCCAAGAGGCTAAGCTTCGATTTGCACCTAATTGGACTGAAGTACCTCCCCCTTGCGCTGTACCCATTACTGGAGTGGTGTTCGACTCACGATTCAAGGAATTTGTCATCTCACTAGGTTTTGTAACAGTTTTTTGTGGTTTCTGAGAACTCTCATTCGATTTTTTCTTGCCCTAACTAGCTAGATTCTTGCGTGGTCTTCCTCGCTTCCCTCCTGCCATGGCTAACAGCTCATTTTAGCAAGGAGCTAAAACGCGCCGAGAGAGAGGAGCTAGGGAAGGCCATTATGTAAAGGGAAGGCCATTATGTAAAGAGTAATGTATTGTTTTCAAAGCATGAAACTTGACTTATCACATCCTAAATGAAATCAATGTACCAATTGCTTGTGGTTCACCCCATTGATTTCGTTCATGGATGTGGGCTTTACACAAAGTCGATTCACTCAATTGAACTCGTTCATGAGTATCAAAAGCGTCCGCCTTTACTTGTTGAATGCATAAACCACTTGGACATAACTTAGAAATCGGGCTAAAATATTGAACATCATGTTAATGCAATGACAAAACGTTTGATCCATTTGAGTAGAGTCGTTGACATCAACGGGCTAGTTGGCCTCCAACTAGTTCTACACCCTCGAACTCAACTCTCTCATTGAGCATAAGAAGTTATTCCCCATCCGAGAATGGGATGCAAATCGGCTTGTTCATAGACCTAGCAAACGGGTCGTTCGGATCGGGTTCGGTTCGGATTGATTAGGGTCGGGTTGAATCGGGTTAGCTTCATCGGTTCGGTTTCGGTTCGATTCGGGTATGTTCGGTTTTGGGTCTGAATCGGTTCATGTTGATTCGGGTCGGGTACGGATACGAGTCAGGTCCAAGTCCGTTTCGGGTGAATAACGGGTCGGGCAAGTTCGGATCGGATGGCATCGGGTCGGGTCCATGTTCGGATATAGGGTTTTTTGTGGGTCCGTGTTCAACTCGGGTCTTTATTGCTTCGGATAGGGTGCGGGTAGATATCGGATCATTTTGGTTTCAGTTAAAAATCGAATCATGTCAATATCGTGTGTATATATATATATATAAGTTTTGAATTAATTGATAAACCGATGAGATAGCAAGATTATATATTGAAAATGATGCAAATAGTTTAAAATAAAAACAAAAAGAAAAAAAAAATAATGCCCAGGGTTAGTTGGATAAGTTTGGTTCAGCTCGAGTTACCAAGTTTCAGATTTTCTTTGGTTAGGATTAGTAATTAGTTGGGATTCGATTCGGGTTCAGTTCGGTTCGAGTTTGGGTCATCAAAATTCGGATCATGTTCGGTTCGGGTCACTTTCGGTTTTTCGGTTCAGTTCGGGTTCGGATCGAATGTCAAACGGATACGGATCATATTTGGATCTACAAATTATGCGTCGGTTTCGGTTCGATGCGGGTGGTTTTGGATTTCGGATCAACTTTCAGGTACTGTGTTCGGGTCAAAAATTGGGTATCTGTTCGGATTATTCGATTTTGGTCATCGGGTCCGGGTCAGTGTTGCCAGGTCTACTTGTTCATGATATCTCTATAGATATTCGTGTTCAAAGCCTTTTCTAAAATGGTTCCATATTTCCTAAAATATGGTGGCGCCTTCTTTACTTTCACATTCACTTAAACATAGTCCCCGGCTAAAAAATTAAACAAAACACAATAGAGCAAATTACTCTCGGCCCGCACGCCGGTCGGTCCCGTGTGGGGGGGAGGTCCCGGGTGCCGCTAGCCACAGTTTGGCGCCATCTATAGGGATTATGTTTAAGAGGGTGTGACTTTGAATGGTTGATTTACCAAAAGAAGCTAGGCTCATTGGGTGTAAATGGATCTTTAAGATCAAATTAGACAAGGATGGAAACGTGTTAATTTTCAAGGCTATACTAGTGGTGAAAGGTTATAGACAGATTTAGGGAATCGACTATGATGAGACCTTTTCACCAGTAGCTATGCTTAAGTGCATTCGGATACTCCTAACAATTGCACCTTATTATGATTATGAGATTTGGCAAATGGACGTCAAACCGCCTTCCTGAATGAGATTTTGGAAGAGGATGTGTATATGACACAACCCGAGGGTTTCTTCGATCCTAAACACGTTGGGAAAGTATGCAAGCATAAGAGATCCATTTATGGATTAAAGCAAGCATCAAGGAGTTGGAATGTAAGCCATAAGGAAATTTAGCTTTGTGAGAAACGAAGAGGAACCTTGTGTATACAAGAAGCTCAATGGGGCCAAAGTAGTCTTCCTAGTCCTATATGTAGATGACATATTAATCATAGGAGATGACATCCCTATGCTGGAATCTACCAAGGCTTTGGCTAGGGAAGTGTTTCAGGATGAAGGACTTAGGACAAGTGAAGTACATCTTGGGCATTAAGTTCTGTAGGGAGAGATCTAAAAGGATGATTGGACTTAACCAAAAGACCTATCTAAACCAGATAGTGGCTAGGTTTAAGATGGAAAATGCCAAGAATTGCCCACGAGCTGTGGTACAGTTTTTAGCAAGACGCAGAGTCCCAAAAACCCTGCTGAGCAAGAACTCATGAGTAAAGTCTTATATGCTTCTGCAATAGGATTCATCATGTACGCCATGATCTGTACTCGACCGGATATCTCATATGCCCTGAGCATGACGAGTAGATTCCAAGCCAAACCAGGTGAGGTGCATTGGATTGCAGCCAAGAACATCTTAAAGTATCTGAAAAGAACTAAAGATATATTCCTGGTGTATGGAGGTGAGAACGAACTGGTATTAAAGGCTATTCTGATACGTCTTTCCAGACTGACAAAGATGACTCACAATCCCAATATAGGTACGTCTTTTGTCTTAATGCAAGAGTAGTAAGCTGGAAAAGTGCTAAGCAAAGCACAATCGCAAACTCTACAACAGAATCAGAGTATATCGCAACCTCAGAAGTAGCAAAAGAAGCAGTTTGGATTGGGAAGTTTATTACTAAACTTGGAGTTGTACCTTCGGTGGCTGAACCAGTGCTCTTTATTGCGACAATAATGGAGCCATTGCCCAAGCCTAGGAACCAAGGTCACATCAGAAATCTAAACACATACTTAAAAAATTTCATGTCATCAGACAATGGTTCAATAGTGGAGATGTGATTGTTCACAAAGTACATACAGATGAAAATGTAGCTAATAGTTGACAAAGCCTCTTGACTAGGTCAAGCAAGACAGTCACACAGCTGCTGTGGGCATAAGATACTTTGGAAGTGATTGAACCTAGATGTAATAAGTTATGGTTATATGGTCATAATGATTAGAACATTGGTTTGTATACATTTATCAGTTAAATTAAAAAAATATCATTTTGCTCTATTCATTATTTGTATGGTTTGAATATTTATCCAAAATGTAATAATTCGAATGTCCAATAGGTTATCAAGATGATGTCTTGATAATGAAACCCTATTTAGTGTACAGGAGTTCGTAATTATTGTCCCTAATCTAGGTATTAGAATTGAATTCTAATAACCAAACATGATTAGATTGCAAGATGATATTAGCATTGTTTCATGTGCTAATGACATGGGATGTCAAGGATCATTTGCATATGTATATGATTAGAACTCTATATCGGACACATCTTCCATTAGAATTCTATAAGAATTGAATGTCATAAATAATCTATCTCAAACCATTTCTTAAACCTGAGTGGTCATAATTATAACATAAGAATTGATGATCTGTGATGTTTCATAACGCTTTTCGTAAATGCGAGTCATAATGGGAACATTCGGGCCATCATGAGATGTGTCGGCACCTGTGGACGCACAAGATTGTGATTGTCCTCTTTACTTAAGGGAATATTGTCTATGAGCCTCTTGAAGAATTGGAATTGTAAAATGCATGGCCGTGCTCAAATGGAATATGTTTGTAATCATTTGTTTCAATAGTTCAATTCGGATATCAAAGAATAAATATGAACGGAGTAAGGATGACTAGGTTCTTACCTTAGGTTCATATAAAGACGTTAAAAGACAAGGGAATGGAATTGCAAACTTGTCTTAAGGACAAGTGGGAGATTGAATGACTTATATCGTGTCAGTCTAGTAGCAATTAATTGGGATATATATATATTTATATATTTGAGATAGTAAATTCATAAGAATTAGTAATCCATATGTTTAGCTAGAAACCTCGACTGATTATTGGTCTAGTTGGCTAATTGGACCAAAACTAATTTGGGTACTAACCTAATGGGTCATACATAAGTCAAGCTTTTGATCATGGGTTGTATTAATGGGCTGGACAAGTTTGATACATACCAAGATGAAACCCAGCTCGCAAACGAATTGGGGAGTTTTCCCCTCGGCCCATGAAGGACTGAGAGGGAGCACGTTCCCTCTGCTTGGGCCGAGGGACGTGGAGGAGTAAAGGGACTCACGGTCGTGTGGGCCGTGAGCCCGTGCCTTGAGTCGCACGGCCTTGTGGCCGTGTGAGATATGAGCAGTGAATCCCATGTCCTTTGGAAATTGGATTAAGTTATGAAATATTTCCATAAGTCCCTAGGTCTCTATGAGAGTTTGGATAATTGTCTATATAAACAACCTAGGGTTGGTTGGTTTATTCAATACACATCAATTAGATTCAAATATCCTAGTAAAACTTCCCTTGCCTCCTCTCTCTCCATAAGTTCTTTTAGAAGCCAATTAGTGAGAAATAGTTTCTCTTAGTCGATCTTGCAATCGATAGTTGTGATCAATCCTTGACGGGTGGACTTTACATTAGAGGGACTACGTTTGATGTCCTTTTATTATCCACAAGAGTTCAAGGAAGTCAATCAAGGAAAACACGCTTCAAATATATAATCTTTATAATTCATATTATGTCATGTGTATGATGTTGTTTATATGATGTTTCCACCGATTAGATCGTGTCATATATTACTAACCGGGACATGACTCCTACAAACTCTAAATGCAGTATAGTATGTCATGTATGTAAAAGATATGCTCTCTTTCTCTTTTTCACAAAAGAGACTTTATGAAAGTACCCCTATTGGATAATAATGCAAAACTGTCATAATCATGGTAAAGCAACATGATAATAAAACAATGCAAAATGAGTATGCCAATGATCGTAGGTTTATATCTTAGACGAAGGTTCTATGTGTGACTAAATGGCTTAAGTTCGAGATGTAAGGCTCCCATGACAAGACAATTCGTCATCCATGAGATGCATGGTATGACTAGAATGCCTAGATATCCCTCCAATCAAGTGGATGGGCGAGAAGGCGTCATGGGTTGGAGTGGGCAACCATCGACTCCTGGCTTGGATCGGGTGAATCCACCAAGATGCAGTGCTATTTAGGGTAAAAAGGGTTATGCACACACACTATGGATGCAAATGCAAATGCAACAAAATGACCTTCTAATTCATGATTATCCTTAAATTTGGCATTCAAGCTTTGTCATCTTAAAAATATCCTAGTGAAGTCGCCAATGTAGCGACCACGACCCAAATGGAGTAGGGCGCCCACGTAACAAATAAAACTGGTTTTAAGAAGTAGTCAATAAGTTTTAAGAAAACTTAAAAAATATAAATGTGAATCAAATTGATGTTTTTATTCAAAATACATTTTAGGACGATCTCCATTTTGCCCAAGGGACAACACCGAGGAACAGCTGAAGATACTTATAGAGATCTTCTCTTAAGGTTTTATAAAATTTCCGCTTCCCACATGTCCTCGCAGTCTCTGGTGTGGAGACTCTTGACTTTTACCTGCCAAAATCGAGGCTAGGTTCGGATGTTAGGTTACGACTTATAATGAAATGCATCATAAGTCGCCCATTTGGGAAAACGCTCTCTACTAGCCAAATTTAACAATAAAAATGAATTAGAAGGTCTTAAAAATAAATAAATATCACAATGCAATATAACAACCATTTCATTTTGCATGAATGTTTCTTGATGAGTTAAACAAACAAAATAAATTGTCGATTTGGAATTATGAACTAATTTTAACCATTATCAAAAAAATAAAATGCATGACTGAATCAACTAAAAATCAAATATAAGATATAGGAAATATTTTGTTGGTGGTTGGCCGTCAGGTCTACTTACTTGTAAATTCGATCGCTTGTGTGGCTTTGGATTTCGGAGCTTGAAATGATGACAAAATTGACTTGTAATATTTTGTAATTTTTTTTGTAGGTAATGGGAGGATTGTTTGTGATCAAAGGTGTGCAAAGATCACACAAAAACGATGTTGAAAGCAAAGAAGGGTCGCAGGGGGTTTTATAGGGGTTTTTAGGCGAAAAGGGGGAAATGGGACGCTGTACAATAGGGCCCAAAAGCTTAGGCACCCATTGCACAGTTGTTGCCCACCCGTTATGTACACGTGGGGACCCACTGTGAAGTGAGTGGGTTGCCGTTGTACAGCAGGCGGGCCAATTTCGGGCCCCACTGCACACCTACCTACGCCGTCATCCATTTCATGACATGAGTCGGAGTTAGGCGTTTGGCCATTATTGTGGGGTTATTTTGGATGATGATTTTTGTGTTATTAAGCAATATGTCATTCCTAATTATGAAATTTGTTAAACGACCTGCGCGGATTTGATTTAACTCATCATTGGGTGTTGTAAAATTGGGAGTTAATAGGCCTTACAATTCATTTGTTTTGACTATATAATTTTCTCTCTTTTATAATTCTAATTGATTAAAGAAATAGAAAAGTAGAAAATCGAAGAAAGTTTAAAAATACATACCCAACTCTAAATATTTTTTAGGAAAATTTGATGTAAAATCCCAAGTTTGAGCCATAGAACAAAAATGATGTCACTTTGAGAAATCAAAGCCAATAATCCGAAATTCTCTTATGTCCTACAAGATTGGACCGTGACAAACAGCGTTAGATTGCACTAACGGCAGTGTCAAATAATAAAGAAATAAGTTATGTTTTTCTTTTTCTTCATTTTCTCTCTCCTCCTTAGTTTCTCTGCTCCTTCTTCACCTTCCTCCCCTGTTGTATATCAATAAAACCTGCAAATACTCTTCTTTGTATATGGGATCCCTTAGATCGAGGAGAAAGAAAATTGAGGCTCCATCATGAGACCACCAGCTCCATGCCCCCATTTTTTTTCTATCTTTTTCATCTTCATTCTCTCACTTTACAGCAGCCATAGTCACCACCACATAACCAAATTCACTAACAATGGAAAGCCCATTGAAAAGAGAATAGGGGCAGCGCAAATTCACAAAATCACTCGAATGCAACTACAATTAGAAGATCTAGGTAGCAATGGGTGATCTAGATCGGCAACCGCCAGGGTCGAGTCTGACCATGGAGGTTTCCAATCTGGCATTCCATGATTAGATGGGGAAGTAATTATCTGACCCCATCCCACTAATTGGCATGAAGAAGAAGATGAATATCCATGCCATTTCTTACTTTTAATTTTTTTGATTCGAATCAAGTCATTTATGTTAGTGGTTGCAGAGTTCAAGAGGAGAGAGAAAGTGCCAAAATTGCTTGAGGTTAATAGATGTAGAACATGGATCATGAAAGGTACACTGATTTGATTTTATTAATGTAAGACATGACTCATATAATTATTCAAAAGGTACACTGATTCTTGGTTCTAGATTGATGTAGTCAACGAGGGGTTTTAAAATCTTCTCACCCTTCCATTCTCTCTATGAACCATGAAATAAAAAGCATGGGAAGGAAACAAAAAATAAAAGAAAAAATTGACTAAAAAGAAGACAGAAAATAAAAATAACAATAAAATTATTTAAACTATTTTTTTATTATTGCCACATCATCAAAACCGTTACAGAAATCTAACGTCGTTAGTCATGACCCATTACTGTAAGATATATGAGAATTTGAGATTATTAGCATAGATTTCTGAAAGTGATTATTTTTGCTTTATGCCGAAAACTTGGGGTTATTTATATCAATAAAATTTTAAAAATTAAAAAATAAATAAATAACCAAATAAAAGTTTAGAAAATCATTTTAAAATTTCATATATTTTTAGTTTCTTTGTTTTTTTATTTTATTGAACTTAATTTAAATGTTTAATGTTTTAGTTTTGATTTTTATTTAAAATATTAGTTTTATTTTAAAAAATTTAGTATTTTTTTATTTTTATGTTTTCGATTTTTTTTAGAAAAATTTGCCGATAACTACCTTTTATGTTACACATTTTGCGAATAAATACCTTTTAATTTTCTTTTTGAAATTAACTACCTTATATCATGTTTTTCTTTGTGGATCACTACCTTGTGGCATTTTCCGGCCAAAAATACACATAAACTGACCGGTATGCCCCTGGATTAATGAAAAATTAGGTTTTTTTCCTTTCCTCTTATTTTCTTATTTCCTCTCCTATTTTCTCATTTCCCCTTCCTCTTTACCCGTTTCCTCCATTTCCCCATCACATTGTTCAATGTTCATGCTCAAATACTCTGCTACACATTTCTTCCCTTCCAAATCTAAAAATTAGCTTGTGCATTCCACTTTGTGTAGCATTCTGTCAAGATTCGAGCAAGGGGCTTTATAATTCTTCTGCTATATGTTTGATATTGATTTTAGAGAGGAAAATTAGGGTTTCTTCTCTAAATTCCTTCTAATCTACTTGAAAATGGATGAAGAGAGAAAGATTTAGAAAGATACATAGAAAGACAAAGAGAGATAAAGAGAGAGTTACTTTCTGATTTTTAACAACTTCAATGGATTTACGGAGGAGAGAGAAAGTTTAATAATATACAAATGAGAGAAGCTTGACGAGCAGTACAGTGAAAGGGAAGAGAAAGACGAAAGAGATAGGAGATGAATCAGGGGAGTAAATGTTAGGATTGAGAATTTGCAAAGGATGATTTGCATTTATTTGATTTTCGAAATTTTGAAAATATAACAGTTAATAATAAAAGAGGGGGAGAAGAAAAAAATTAGTGGGGAAAAGGGAACAAACTCCTTTTATTCATTAAACCAGAGATAATTATGTCTTTTCATGTGCTTTCTTGGTCGGATATGGTCATAAGGTAGTGATCGACAATGGGAAATACTCTCTCTGTCCCTCTATTACGTTTCCAAACCAAAATTGGCACAAGAATTTAGGAGGGAAATTTTGGCCATTTTTGCCCTTGTGAAATAGAGAGAATATAATAATTGGATGCGAGAAAAATATAAAATTAGAAGAGAGAGAGAGAGTGATTGGAGAGAGGGTGATTGGAGAAAGAGTGATTGGAGAGAAAAAAGAGTTTTTTATTGTATTTTTTAGATAGTGGAGGGGTAATTTAGGGATGATATGAGTATTTATTTGGTTTGGAAAGGTAATGGTGGGACAAAAATTTTGATGGTTTGGAAACGTAATAGTGGGACGGAGGGAGTATGATTTAAGGTAGTTGATTTCAAAAAAAGTTTTAAAAGGTAGTTATTCGCAAAAAATTGAACATAAAAGGTAGTTATCGGCAAATTTTTCTTTTTTTTTTTATGAAATTGTTATGAATGTAATGAATAAAGAGATAGAAATTAGAGAGTAGGAGGAATAGAGATGTGTCTATTATTCTCATATGAGGAATATATATAGTACAAGAGGAG
>BSSO01006165.1:0-12280 GCA_030267885.1 Mesembryanthemum crystallinum
ATGACATTGCAAAACTAATTAGCCATAGGCTAGTAGCACCACCGTCTTTTTGTCAAATTCCATCGTTTTCTATGAGTCTTGGCCAATTCTTTGTATTGTAGCTATATTTTTGTCTCTACCATCTGATTATAATTTGCTACTTTGTAGATCACAATCCACACAAAGTTGAAACCTTAAAACCAGTAATTGTTTTTGACTATATTGTATCATTGAACTTCATAAGCCAACCGATCAGCTTGGGACTTGAAAGATAAGATCCTTGCTGTATGCTATGCCCCTACCGAATTGTTCGGTTGTGAAGCATGTTTTTTTAACCTTCAAACAAAATGAACCTTGTTGGTCATACCAAGAAAGCAGGATAATTCACTCCGTCATCATGACTTCTCATCGATGGTGTTGTGTGGCCGTGCTGAAACCAAATTTATTTGTTGGACTCTGGACCACGTGTTAAGAATAAATTCGGGACATCATTTTCTTGATAATGAAGTCGAGTGATAATAAAGCTACGATACAGGTGGTATTAATGTTCAAATGAACAATTCGCAAAACTTTTTATTTCACTCACAAATTACACCGAGATAAATTCTTGTAAATCGATCCCAATGATCAGATCACCTCATCTGATCCCAAAATGAAGAATAATTCATTCATCAATTACACCAACATAAATTTTCGGAGACCGATCCCAACGATCGGAATGCACAAACTAGTCCAAATACACTGAGATAAATTCTCGTAAGCTGACTCCAATGATCGGACCACACCATCTAATACGAAAATGAAGAATAATAATTCATTCATCAATTACACCTTGTTAAGTTCTCGGAGACCGATCCCAACTATCAGATTGCAGAAACTAATCCAAATACATATTTGATTTTTTTTTTATATTCATAAATTACATAGAGATAAATTCTCGAAAGCCGATCCCAACAATCGGATCACATAAATTAATTCGAATACGCATTAAGAGTAAGTATTCACACAAATGGAATCCGAATATCCATCTATTCTTTCTGTATCTCTCTTATGGTTCTCTTTCGTTCCTTCCGAGCAAATTTCAGTAGCTATGATAAACTCATCAGCTTTTTTCAAGGCTTCCTCCAACCTCTTGGGCTGGTTCTTAGCAAGTTCGAACTTAAATGGACTAGTTCGCAGTCCGTACATTAGATCAGCTATAGCTACTGCATCCTCAAGATTGGGAATTAGCAGAGCTTCGGAGTTGAAGCGCTTAATGTAAGCTATAAGTGATTCTTTCTTATCTTGTATAATAGTCATGAGATGTGCCGATGTCTTCTTTTGGATCTTGCTGGTGGTGAAGTGAGCACTAAATCTACTGCTGAGCTCTCAGAAGCTGTGAATGCTATCACGAGGAAGATAATTGAACCACTTTTGAGCTACCCCTTTAAGGGTGGCTGGGAATTACTTACACCAGACTGCTTCCGAAACTGGTTGAATTATCATTTGTGCTTAGAAAAATGCAAGGTGATCATCGAGATCTTTTGTTCCATCGTAAGGATCAATGATGGGAATTTTAACTTTTCTTGGATTGGGAGTGCTCATAATTTCTTCACTAAAGTGAGTTTGAATGGTCAGGGACCCTAGTCTTTGAAAGACTGTTGGAGTTAATGATTTTTGCTGACCTTTTCCCTTGATCTTCCCTCCGAGGGCAATGCGATCTATCTCCATGTGAGATGGGTTTCAACCGAGAAACCGTATCTAACTGCTGCTTCGATGTCCTTGAGGAAGATGGTACTTTTGAAAGTTGATAGTCAAAACCATATTGAGTAGTTGCGTAGTGTCTAAGCCCCTTTCGAGCTTGGTGCAACGCTTTCTTTAACTCAATAATTTTCCGAGCATCAATTGAACAATGATTTTCAACGACGGGGGGTCTCGTAGCGTGAGTGTTTGCACCACTTTCTTTTGTCGTTTGTATGGGTATGGTGAAAGTTTTCCGGAAAATAGGTTCTCGGGAGGCTTATTCTTGCTCCTAGTTCGGGACCCTACTTCATGACTAGAATTGAAATCTTCTAACTCGTTAACATCGTCAATATGATTATCCCTTGATCGGGTAGGACCAATGCGAGAGAGAAATTGAGTTAAAGCTTGTGCCATCTCATTTCTTAACTCCTGGCTCACCTTCTCTAGATCTGCTTTGGTGATAGGCTGGGAGGATGATTGTTTACGTTGTTTTTCAGTCTCTAATGCCATATCAGCATTCATTTCACGGGACAAGTCTTCGACTTCCCTTGTGGTGGTGGTTACTTTCTTTTTACCCATTCCGCTACAACAGTTAACCATATGCTCGTCATGTACCCCACAGACGGTGCTAAATGTTGAGAGGTTTGGAATGGGGGGAACGTGAGCAGCACGTGATCAATGGTTCGAATCCGAATGTAGTGGTCTGAGTAGTTATGATCCGAAAGTTCTCCTGCAAAACAGATGTGAAACTAGCCCCGTGGCATGCCGGGGAAAGCCCCTCTGACGATCAAGTTAGGTCAGGAGTAAGATAAGAGAATTTCTAGAGAGAATGTAGTAGAGAGAGAGAGTCCATAAGTCCCCTCCACTTATGAGGGAGAGGGGTATTTATACCTGCTAGGAGAGTAAGAGTGTATGATAATCGGGCCTTGAGGTGGACCACATTATGAGCTTATACATAAGGCTCAAATTACCAACCCCACGAACTCATGGCAATTATTATACCTCAACAGTTGTTAAAATTTGAAATAGACAAAAGAAAAAACTCAAATCTCAAAACTAAAACTGGTTTTTGTTTTCTACATAAGATTTGGAAACTTAAAAGTAGCAACCTACGCGAACGGGGCCTAAGCTAACTCCTTAAGGTAAGTGAAACTTTTTTTCTTTTAGAAAATTGGACTTACTATATTAATGAGCACTTTCCAAAAAGTATAATTCTTTAAAGGCTAAAATGCATAAAACCCTTAAAGTTTAGGGCCTTCTTCACAATAACCCCTGCAATTCTAAAACTAATAAATCTAGCCCCAAAATTAGAATTTTGATCACAATAGCCCTTCCCATAAATAAATAAAAACTTAATTTTTTTTAATTATAATATTAACGTCATCCGTTTTTTTTTTTTTTTATTATTATTTTATTTTTAAGATACTACATGCCAGGTTAGGAGATTGGACTTGTACGCCTTTCTTCACTCTTTCACTTTCTATCTCTCATATTCACACAACTCACTTTACCACGTCTACACCTCACTTCTATACTTATTTTTTCTTTCGGCTCACTACCACAAATCCTTGTATCTTAATGCAAATTAGCATCACCGTCATCTCATCCTTTTAGTCTATTAGCTCTATGTCTCCTTACTTGGTTCTCTGCTCCAGTTCAGTTCAACTGTGTTGTCCCTTGAGTGTGCTCATCTATAGAGCTATCATTTGAGATATCGCCTTATGAAGCTCGGTGCTTTAGAAATTCCGATTACGAAGTTCCTATTCTGGTGAGTAATTAAAAGAAATTTTTAATTAAAAAACTTCCAAAGCGTCATTGAGTTGGTGTGTATGGTATCAAAACTTATATTGTGTTTGATATGTAAATGTCATTTTATGTCAATAAATGTGGATTGCCTTCTTAATTAGTGAAAATATTGGCCTGTGGAGTTGGGTGCATGCCAGTAGAATGTACAAATCTTAGAGATAGTTGACATCATGATGTTTCTTCGATCAGTTTTGGCAATAGGTGATAAGGTCAATATTAACAAAATTTTAAACAAAAGGGCTATTATGATCAAAATTCTAACTTTGGTAGGCCCTAAAATTTGAGGGTTTTTATGCATTTTTAGCCTTCTTTAAAAATAAAATTTTCTAAGGTAAGGGTGGTTGTCAGTTGCCAGTTTTTGATTTTGAAAAATTTCCAACTCTTTATCGAAATTTAATTTAAAGCTAATTTTTTTTGCACTTATAGTTTTCTACTTAATTTTCAAAATTGACAGAAGAAAACTGAAACCAAAAAAGTGGTTTTGAGTTTTCAAAGAAAAAAAAAAAAAACCCTGACAATTGGCAACCATGCTAAAACTTGCAACTTTTTTGTAGTGACAAAATGAACATATAATCTTGTAGGTTTTAGCCTAACTGAGGCCACTCCTTTCAGACATTGCCTTAGCTTCTACTTGTGGTCTTCATGATTTCAAGACATCAGGATCCTTCTTCACATGGAGCAACAAGCAACCTGGAACTAACAGAGTCTTCAGCAGAATTGATAGAGTACTTGTGAATGATATATGGCTTTCTTCCTTTGAAACTTCCTCAGCTACCTTTCTTCCTGAAGGTGATCAAGATCTTGTGCTGCTTTGATCTCACTCTCAGCTTCTTTTACTCAAGGGCGAAAATATTTTAAATATTTCAACTATTGGAGCAAGTGACATTCCTTCATTAATAAGATTAAAGAGAATTGGCAACCAACAGTAGCAGGAGTTCTAACGTATCATCAATTAGTGTCTAAGCTCAAAAGACTCAAATTGGTGTTTAAGAATTGGAACAGACAGGATTACTCAGATATAGAGAAAGCAGAAGCATTAGCCTATATTGATCTTCTGAAATGCCAGACAATCCTGAAAGAGGATCCCACAAATCCTTCATTGGCTGATGATGAATGTACAGCAGCAAAGCATTACAAGATTACTCATGAGGCAAAGCTTAGCATGCTAAAACAAAGAAGCAAGGCTCATTGGCTTGGAGAGGGGGACTCCAACACTGCTTTCTTTCATCAGTGTATTAGACTCAAAAGACATCACAACAAAGTGTACTCTATCAATGATATCAA
The DNA here is from genome assembly GCA_030267885.1 of Mesembryanthemum crystallinum. Taxonomy (NCBI): domain Eukaryota; kingdom Viridiplantae; phylum Streptophyta; class Magnoliopsida; order Caryophyllales; family Aizoaceae; genus Mesembryanthemum; species Mesembryanthemum crystallinum. The sequence continues at coordinate 4,792 of BSSO01006165.1, forward strand.
TGGCAAACTGCACTCTACACTTGAAGCAATAAAAGACTCATTTTTTCACTGCTCTCATGGGGGCCTTATCATCTAGAAGATCTTTAGTTAATGTGGAAGTAGTGCAACAAGGTCCTCTGATCTCCCTTGAGTATGCTCACAACCTCTGCAATCCTTTGTCTCCTGCTGATATCAAAGTTGCTCTATGGTCAAATCTAGGCAACAAGGCACCAAGGCCTGATGGATATGGGTCTAAGGATGCATGGGAGATTATTTAGCCTAACTTCACAACTGCAATTCTAGACTTCTTCACTCGCGATAAGCTTCTCAAACAAATCAACCACTTTACTTACTATCATTCCAAAAACAAACCACCCTGATAGTGTTATTGATTTTAGACCCATAGTTTGCTACTCTACCATTTATAAATGCATAGCCAAGCTGTTATGTATGAGATTGAAATCTGTCTTGCCTAAACTCATAAATGAAGCCCAAGGAACCTTTGTATCCAATAAATCTATCCTCCAAAATATCATGATATTCCAAGACTTGGCAAGTCAATATAAGAGGAAAGCAACATATCCTAAACTCATAAATGAAGCCCAAGAAGCCTTTGTATCCAATAGATCTATCCTCCAAAAAATCATGATTTGCCAAGACTTGGCGAGTCAATATAAAAGGAAAGCAACATCTCATAGATGTGTGATGAAGATTGACCTAAAGAAAGCTTAGGAATCAGTAGACTGGGATTTTATTGAGGAAATGCTCACTGCACTTAAGTTCCCTGATAAATTTAAGGGTTGGCTAATGGCTTGTGTTCAATCTCCTTTATTCTGTGGGGATAAATGCGTCAAGCCATAGTTTCTTCCCTAGAAAGAAAGGCTTGAGACAGGGAGATCCATTATCCCCTCTTCTTTTTGTCATTTGTATGGAGTATTTATCCAGAGTCATGGCTTATGTGGGCACAAAAGATAGCTTTAAATATCACCCAAAATGTTCTCCTCTCAAGCTGAATCACTTGTGTTTTGTGGATGACCTTCTCTTATTTTACCATGGTGATGCCAGCTCTATTATCCTTACTCTAAGAACCTTTGGTACATTCTTTGAAGCTTCAGGCTTGGTAGCCAATACTAATAAGTCTGAGCTATACTTTTGCAATCTTGATATTGAAGCACAATACACGTTGCAAGAAATGTTTGGTTTTACAATTGGCATCCTCCCCTTCAAATATTTGGGGGTCCCAATCACTTCTAAAAGATTGAGTGTGAAAGATTGTGATATCCTATTGGATAAAATGACTACTATGATCAGGATTTGGGTCTCAAAGCACCTTTCTTATGTAGCTAGAGCCATGCTAGTCAACTCTGTACTACTAAGTATACATATCTACAGGGCTCAGATCTATATATTGCCCAAGTCTGTTGTATCCAAGCTAGAAGCCATTTGTAGAAACTATTTATAGGATGGTAGAGCTGATTACATCAGATCTCCCCTTATAGCTCGGGATTTGATCTGTAGAGAGAAGAAATATGGAGGACTGGGAGTAAGAAACTGTCTTCTTTGGAATATTGCAGCTGTTGGTAAGTATGTGTGGCATATAGAGGGTAAATCAGACATGTAATGGGTCAATGAAAACTGGCAAGGTCACAAGCCTACAACCACCTTTAGCTGGGCTTGGAAAAAGGTATGTGAATGCAACTATACTCTCAAACAAGGCTATCATAATGGTATCTAGTCTTAGTTGCTGCTAATGGTGTTTTGTGATACCCCAAATATTTCTACCCTTATTATAATTTCAAAAAAGTTATTTGAAATTATTATTGTTCAATTATACGATAATTTCCTTTTAAGGATTATCTAAATTATGAGATTTAATAATAAATATTGAATTCTCATAATTAATTCTCTAAATAAATTGAGAATTATATCGTTTATTTATTAAAAAGGATTTAAATTAGAAATTAAATTATTTTATTGGATTAAAAGGCCTTAATTCCTTATTTTAGTTGAATTAGGCTAGAAAACCTGATCTTCTTGGGATAAGAGTTCTCAGTGTTGGACTAGAGAGATGTGAGCCACAGAATTGGGCTTAGGTCAACTAGGGAGCCCTAGTCAACCCCAATGCCTATATAAGGATCCCAAGGGTCAATTTTTCTCCTCATAGTTCCTCATACCTTTATACTAGGTATTTCACTTTCTCTCTCTAGAATCCCCTCTCATCTCCTTAGTTGAGTTGCCCGGCCATGTAGGGCCGAGGAGGTGGTCGGCCAAGGGCCATGCACCACACCTCTTTCTCTCTTCTCTCTCTCTCGTGTTTTCTCTCTCTATCTCTCCCTTTCGTTTCTCCCCCTCTCCCCCTTGTGTCCCGTGCAGTTGGTGGGACCACCTAGCCCAGCTCTGGCCCAGTGGTCGTCATAGCCGTGTGGGCGGCGGCGGCGGTGGTGGCCGGCCGTTGGCCAAGGTTACCCTTCCCCATCATCTTTCTCTTTCTCTCACAATCTCTCTCTCTCTCTCTCTCTCTCTCTCTCTCTCTCTCTCTCTCTCTCTCTCACTCTCTCTCTTTGTGTTTGTGGCGTGGTGGTCTAGGCCTACCCAACCACCACCACCACTGAGGGTGGCAACCCGGTGGTCGCCAGGCCGGGGATGGTGGCCAGAGCTAATTGCCTCATTGTGGGACCCTCCCTCTTGCTTTCTCTCCCTCGCGGTGCGTGCGAGGCTACCGTCGCAGCAAGTTGCTGTCGCCGGCTGGCCAGCCCCGTGGCTGAGTGTGGGTGGTGGTTGATGGTGATGTAGTTTGTGGTTTTGGGTTTTCTTGGTGATCAAGTTAGGCTTTGACTTTTATTAAAATTGCTTTTGTTTTGTTTTGATTTAAATTTGGTTATTTGATTTCTGAAAATTAATCTCAAAAATTAAATCCTTATAAAGTTTTAATTTTTATGTTTTATATATCTCCTGGAAATATTTATTTAAGTTTAGAATATAATTTTATTTCGAAAGATTGTGTTTTATGGTGTTTTGGTGTAAATTGGGAACTTCCTAAAGAACAATTTAGAAGTGTTAATGTTTTCCCTAATCAACCAAACCCTAATTTGAGAATCCCAATTACTTCAAACCCTAAGAGTTGTATTTCTAAAAGGATTCCTAATCTATTTAGGAAATTTTTTTATCTCTTTATTCTATTTGGTTTATTTTAGGAAATCCTCCAATTCCAATTATGGCAAGATTTTAATTCCTATTTTCAAATATGATTTTTAGAGTTTACATATTATGAAAAGTTATTTATATTTTCAGAATTATTATTTTAGGAAATTCAATTATATTTCCTTCTCAATTAGTGAGATTTAATCCCCTTTACTAATTAGAGTAAATTCTTTTATGTAGTAAATCCTGAGTGATCGCTTTAGGATTACCGTGCTAGCAATTTACTTCATTTATGAGAGTTTATAAGATAAATGTGCATGCCTTCTCTCTTATAAATCCAATGCATGATTTATAGTTATTTATGCCATGTTTCCGAATTAATTGAATAGCATGATATTATGTGTTTAATTAATCATGGCATGTTTAGATAATCAATTGCATGAGGTAATATGCTTTCTTAATTGATTAATTTCAAATTTTTATAACATGAAGTATGTTATTTAGATTCATATGTCTTCCATATATAGCATGTTGAGTTATTAATGATCAACTACATGCAATTATGAGATCATATGTTATTATTCATGAAGTATCATTCGGTTATATGAGTTAAAATTCATGACTAGAGTTCACAGACCTTCACATGTTAGCGGACAGAGTTTCCATTTATATACTCAAATAGCATGTAACTATTATGTTATGCTAAGGCAATCCTGTCATGAGTTAGATTTGCATATAGTCCCGAGTTTTCAGAATACTCCTTCCTGCATATGGAATTACTTGAGTTGACTTAATAAAGAGAATAAGACTCCTTTAGGCCAACGGGAGTAAACAGAGCGTCTTATATTAAAGTATAAACCTAAAGGGTCATCACTTAAGGTTGTGTCCAAAACCTGACTTTCTAAGGCTAACAATGTTAGTTAGGGATCAGGGACGAAGCCAGGATCGTATGTTGAGGGGGACCAATAATTTAACTTTCTAATTAAAATCTTTATTCTTTTAAGTGATAAATGAAATTCATTCTTAATTTTCCTTTCACAGTTTTCTATGACTACAACCAAATTATAATTTATAATGAGTATCAAGAAAAAAGATATTATGGATAAACAATGAAGGGGGAGATATATTAACCTTATTCTAATTATAAAGAGACTATAGTATATCGAGAAATATAAAGATTTTGAAAATTAATAAGGAAGAATAAGTAAGAAAACATTAAAAGGAAATGGAAGGGATGTGGATGTAAAAAGGATAAAAAAAGATACCTAAACAATTGTAGTTCACAAAACTACTAGGCAAGAAGGGAGATAAGGGGAAAAAAATTTAAAAAATAGACTAAATGAATGCTCGAACCCTCGCCAATGCCTCTCATCTACATAAATGCACTGTCATGAGTACCAACTATGCTAAGATCATCTTTTAGCAAAAGTTCATTCAAAGAGATATTTTACCCAAATCTGACAAGGGCCATGGCCATCTTATGCCATGCAATAGCTCCGTCCCTATTAGGGATGGCGAACCCAAATCCCAAATTCGTGCATAGGGTGGTATGCATACTATGAGTCTGTAAGTCCATGGTTACAAACTATAGCTTGAGCGCTCTACTGCTCTATTTCTTTCACTAATGTCGTGATATGTTCCTAGTTAGTGGGCTCTCTTATTTCTCTAAAGATGGCACTTCTTATGTGTAATTGTTTGTCACACTTATGGGAATAATCTTGCAATCGAACTCTTATTTAATTATATGCTCCTATGTGCACTCAAATGATTTTCTCAAATAAACAAAACCTCTTTGGAGTATGTTTTATGTATTTTACGGAGTTTGGATGCCTTACTCAATTTCTACTGATTTTATGAATTTCTGTTTTCCCTGTGTGGTTGGAATGTTCTTGTTCCAGGTTAATCAAGGTACGATTAGCCGTCGCTCTGTGCTAGGACGAGAGTTCACCTAGCTAGAAGACAGGTTTATATACTCTTTTGGTTTATGAGATAAAGTGGCCATCATGTTTGGGGCCTTTGTATTTCTTTCATTTCCTTTGGTTAATTGTGGATTTCATTTAATTCTCATTTATTAGACAAGATGGTTTATATTACTAATTGTGTCAGCTCTTTAAATTAGCCTGTGCACTTGACCTTCGGGTTGAGTGTGGCGGTCACCACCCTAGATTCATTGGTAGCTCGATCCTAAGTGTAGTATTAGTGAGTTTGGGGTGTGACATGTTTACACCATATCCAATGGACAGGTACAAATGGCTCCAACCTACCAGAGAGAAAGTCTATTGGGCAAAATGGGTCTTGAACAGGGATAACATCCCCAAACATAGCTTTATTGGCTGGATGACCTGTCTTGACAAGCTCCAAACAAAAGACAAGCTTTTTAAATACTCCATTTGTGTTGATGATATATATCCTGTCTGTTGTTCTACACACGAAAATGCATATCACCTATCCTTTCAATGTCCTTTAAGTGCACAATGCCATGGGATGTTAAAGAATTGGTTGGATATGAGAAGCATTATTCTTCTCTTATGGGTTGCTGCTGCTGGCCTGGATAGAGAAGAGGAGTAAATACTCCACATTCTAGAAACAATGTATCCTCACGAGTGTGTTTGCTTTGGTATATTTGTTATGGATGAATAGAAATGAGGTGCTAAAACTGAAGACGGTTAAAAGGAAGGAAGTTATTCTCAAGCACCTGAAGCAGCTTGTTATTATGAGAATTAGTGGTTCAATGTCTAATAAAACTAAACTCAATGATAGAGATTGGTTTAAGTCTTTGAAATAGTTTACATTACATTGATCCATGATTTTAGTTGGGGCCCTTACTAGAAGGTACTCACTTGCTATGTGATCTTGAATGTATATAGGGGGATATGCCCCTCTTAACATTGTATATGCCGTGCTTTTGGTAATGAAAGCTCTAATTACTTTAAAAAAAAAAAGTATGACCAAGTTAATTGTGCACTTAAAAATTGATCAACATCCGGACTATTCACAAAGGCTTAAATTGGAGAATTTTAAATGACACCCCATAACGGCCACATCGCCAAATCTATATAATTAGATTAAAAGGATGCCCTTTCAACCACAACGTGACACATCAGCTTGCCACGTCAACTTTCACATCATTGTTGAGTTGGCAAAAAAAAAAAAATGTTGTCATAATTAATAAAATTAACATTTGAGGCTGGAAAATTAAAGTTATAATTAAGTTTCTAATTGTTTCATCTTACTAAGTATACCATTCACTTTTAAGATAATTACCCTCAATCACTATTCGCTTTGATTAATTTCAATAAATTCAGTTTATTAATGGTGTTGATTAGCTCCAATTAATTGGCTAGATTCCAGTAAGAATTGTAATACCCCAAGGATTCATGGTTGATGAAAGCTTAAATGGTTTGATGGTACTACTCATATCACTAAGGTGCATCTTCTTTTCAGGGAGTTCGTTCCTTAGAAACTCCACAGTTAAGCGTGCTTGGCTGGGAGTAGTATTTGGGACAAATGACCTCCTGCCAAGTTTCCCAGGAGCATGAGAGTGAGGACAAAGCATGCTGGAAAGACTTGTGGTGGTCTATGAGGTCAGTCCTCAACCAGGAGAGTGGATCTTGGTAGCACCAGTAGCTTGTGTAGGAGGCTGGGGTGTTACAAATGGTATCAAAGCAACCCTGCGACCGTGTGCTAATTTTGTGGGTCAAGAGTGCCTGGTCAGCCGCCTAGCAAGGGTGAATTCTAGGGCTTGATGAGTGCCCATGCGCGACGAGAACGTTGCATTCTTTGAGTGGGGGTGAGTGTAATACCCCAAGGATTTCATGGTTAAGAAAGCTTAAATGGTTTGATGGTAGTACTCATATCACCAAGGTGCAATCTTCTTTTCAAGGAGCCCGTTCCTTAGAAACTCCACAGTTAAGTGTGCTTGACTGGAAGTAGTATTTGGGATGGGTGACCTCTTGGGAAGTTTCTCAGGAGAATGCAAGTGATGACAAAGCATGCTGGAAAGCCTTGCGGTGGTGTGTGGGTTCAGCCCTCAACTAGGAAAGCAAATCTTGGAAACACTCCTAGCCTGTGTAGGAGGCTAGGGTGTTATAAAAACACACCCTCCAAAATAACATATGTAACAATCAAATATATATATAGATTCAGGTTCAGGTGCGAACTAAACTTATATGCGAACTGTGTGAATTTGAAATCTAAGCCATTTAATTCAAAAATAAAGGGCTAAGATTCAGCCCATATAAGTGATGAACAAGCATGTTATGGGCGATGAATTTCGAAAAGTGATGAATATACATTTTACGGGTGATGAATCTACATAATCCTGAAAAAGTGATGAATATGCATGTTATGAGTGATGAATATTTATGCT
>BSSO01006166.1:0-12280 GCA_030267885.1 Mesembryanthemum crystallinum
TGATGCCCAGTATACATGCAGAGTGTAGAGAATAGCATTGACAAGTTGTGCTCTACCAGCAAGTGAGAGGTGTCTTGTAGCCCATGTTTTAATTCTAGCAGTGATCTTCTCTATAAGGAAGTTGCAATCTGTCTCGGACCATTTAGTGGGAGACAAGGGCATCCCCAAGTATCTCATGGGAAATGATCCTTCAGCAAAGCCTGTGATCTCAAGAAGTTTCTGCTTTGTACTTATTAAAACTCCACCAGTATATACATGGGATTTGTGCTGGTTAGCTTGCACGCCAGTAACCGAAGAGAAATGAGCAAAACCCTTCATAGTAGTGTTGACAGAGGACTCATTGCCTTTGCTAAAAAGAATTAGATCATCAACAAAGCAGAGATTGGTGAGTTGCATATTCTTGCACATAGGATGGTATCGAAAGGTCTTTTCCTTGCAGTAGCACTTCAACATTCTAGTTAGATACTCCATCACAAGCACAAAGATGAGAGGGGACATTTGGTCTTTTCTCATGCCCTTTTAACGGTTATTTAACGGCAGTTACAGGTTAGGGCTATGGTGTTCATTAGGTTTGGATATTGGGGTACTTGGTGCACAAACCTGAAAAAACGGATACAATGTTCAATACCCCAAACCTCAAGGGTAAAATGTGTAACATCCCTTTTTTAAAAACACAATTTTATATGTGTTTTGTGTACGAATAGCAATGGGTCGAATCTGGACTGGGTCCAACTGGATCCAAATCCAACCCGCTATTTTTTACTTGGATCCAGAACTAATCAACATCCATAGGGTGAAAAAAATTTAGATCCAGATTCAGATCAAATGGATCTAGACTGGTTCTAGGTCCGCAACGGGTCTAAAGTTAATTTTTCCTTCATTTTTAATATAAAAAGTAAAATTCATACGATTATACCCTAATCGCTTAAGAGAAAATGTAAATGGCATTAGGCATTGGGAGACAAATCTACAACTTAAGACCACTAGAGTTAGTGTTTGCAAAAAAAAACATACATAAATACTAGAAAAATTTGCCAATAACTACCTCTTAAGTTGCACTTTTTGCGAATAAATACCTTGTAAATTTTATTTTTTTTGAAATTAACTACCTTATAAGAGGTTTTTGATTGCTGATCACTACCTTATGTCATGATCCGGTCAAAAAGACCACATGAAATGACCTAAATGCCCTCAGTTTAATAAAAAAAATAATTTTTTTCTTATATTCCCTATAATTTCCTCCCCTTACTGATATTTTCCAAATTTTCGAAAATGGATCAAGGAACTAAGAAAGTAAGAAAATAAAAGGAAAATAAGTAAGGGAAATAAGAAAATATGTGTGAAAATATGAAGGATAAATAAAGATACACATTTACTCAATAATGTAGGGGCATACCGGTCACTTAATGCATATTGTTGGCCGGAAATGGGTACGAGGTGGTGGTTAACAAAGTCTAACCTCTTATAAGGTAGTTATTTTCAGAAAAATAAAATAAAATTATAAGGTAGTTATTCTCAAAAAGTGCAACTGAAAAGGTAGTTATTGGCAAATTTTTCTAAATACTATATGTATATTAGAAACATAAAAGTTGAGTGGATCTAGGTCGGATCTAGATCTAATTTCCAAACCCGAATACACATCCGTCCCAATCACCTTGGATTCGAACTCGGTCCAGATCCATAGGGTCTGAAAAAAGAGACCGAGATCCTAAAAAAATAAATAATTTATCAAGATAGAGTTGAAGGTAGAAAAGTGCAATTTCATCGTATTTGACTCTTGTATTCATAATCAAATATGGATTTAGACTCGAAATACTGATAGCGATAGAGTCGAATTCAAATCTTGCAAGGTCAAACTCGAATCCAACCTGTTGCCACACCTATTAGAAAGAGAAAAAAAACATAGAGGACATACGCAAATATATGCTCACCAAAAATTTCCATTCACACAAACAAATCTTATTTATATACATCACACATATCATTAAGTTGCACTACACTCATTTACCTTGGAAGACGCTACCTTTACCTCTCAATCCACAACCAACACTAAAATTACCATAATAGTATTCGCCATCACAAACTCTAGAAGGGTATCTTTATTTACTTACACTTAAAAATCACCACTCTCTTGTAAAGAGCCAGACACAAAGATGATGCAAGAAATGATGTGCTCACCAAATTGGATTTGTCTTTCACACAAACAAAGCTTATTTATATACATAATGAAACAACATAAACAAATAAACTTCTCATGCTTGCAATTATTAAGCTGGAATATACTCGTTCATTGTGGAGGAGTTGACGCAATAACAAACACACAATGGAACACATTGACCACCATTGCAATCACCGCTATCCACTTCGCTCTTTAGTGCACAACCAATCCAACAATAACCATCACATGATTCTTCACTCTTTACTGTAAAATGATTGCCACAACCACCAATATTGCAAGTACCAATAGTACCACACACTACACTCTTTTCTACACAATAGCATCTTGTACTTTTCATCATATCCTCTTCAGCATTCATCTTGTTTTTTATGTGTCCATCCAAAGTAGTTACTTGTTCTATAACATCATTATTAACTTGGCCTAAGCATCTTGCACTTTTTACCATCTCCTCATTTGACTCTGCCTTGTTTCTTGTTTTTGCAACCAAAGTAGTAACTTGGTCTACCAAACTATTGTTAACTCCGGCAAAGCTTGTCACACTTTTGATCGTCTCATATTTTTCTTCCATATTGCTTTCTATATTTTCAGCTACAACTCTTACTTGGTCTATCACGTCCTTTGTATCACCTCTTTCAATGAAAGCATTATACACTTTTCTTTTCAAAGTGTCAAATAGAATAAAGGTCAATGTAATGCCAAAGAGAAAAATCCATTCATCCTTTGCCTGTTAAGAACAAGGGAAGTGAAGAGAAGAACACAAGGATAATGTTAAAAATATGATGAACTTCTATATAACAAAAAGGTACCTTCAAGGTTCCAAATGTGAAGCCAATTAATGCTATAGCCCTTCCGTATGGATGTTCTGATGAGAATTCAACTATAGTAACAAAATCTTGTTCACTTCTTTGTTTTTCACAATATTTGGCTTCAAAGCCTAGCCTTCTGCCAGGGAAGACCTTCACCTGTATTATTGATTTATTACCACATTAATTAAGAATATTAAAAGTAAGTAATTTTGTGGAAAGGAGATTTGATTCATCAGTCAAACAAAGTGGTTTTCTTTATTAACATGATACAAGGACACCTTAATGATTGGCCTTGATAAAATCTTTTTAATGGGGTAGTTAAAAAGCCTATAAAACACATATTCATATTCTTATTAGAAAATTTTTACGACATGACAAATTTAATGACCTTATTAATTAGTACAAGCACTTACCATCTTATCACCAACAAGCTCAAACATATCACCATTGTTTCCAAAAGATCTATGTAGTTTAAAGGAGCCATAGGTACCCTTCATATACCACTCACTTCCCACAAATCTTGCCAAGGTATGTAATTCACCCGAGTCTTTGATGTAGTGTGCCTCATTTAGCATATCAGGGGCATTTATCTCCTCGCTTAAGTTCCGAAAACACATGCAACAAAGTTGTAAATCCTTTTAAACCAAGTTTTTTTCCCTTTTTAAACACATTCTTACTTGAAAGATTTTAAAACTCTGACTGTATTTACAAAAGGACATGTAAAGAGTTAAAGTTCACGATCTATATACACTGGTTACTGTTATAACACTAAAATAGCTCACTTCTATGCATGCTTTTGGTAATAAATGTATTTTCAATCCTCTAAAAGTAAAGTAAAAATAATAAAATAATAAAAAAAGGATATAGACAACTACCAAAAATCCATGATAGCAAAGTATGGCATGACTTTTATTCTAACTATGAAAGCATTTTGCAAATGAAAGACATATTGAAAATATTTTATTTGATGAGTAAGAAAAAATGTGGTGTTGAAGACCCTAGATTTGGGAATATGAACAAAATTGGTGAATATCAAATCTTATGTACCTTTGCTTTGGGTACACAACATATATTCATTAGGTATGCCTTATTTTACATACCACGGTCCAATGTCATAGTTTTAGAATTGACACTGCATTGCTACCCACTAATTATTGCTCATAGATCAGACCAAAGTCAAAGCAGCTAGAGAATCCCTAAGCTTAAAAAGATGAAGAGTATTATCAATACCTCATTTGAAGGCTAATGGCACACTTTCCATTATCATCAATTACATATGTCCAGCTCTTGGCATGTAGAGACTTGCTTCTTTTGCGAGAATGCACAAGGTGATATACTTGAACTTTTGGTGTTGGAATAGTAAATGAAATTGAAACATAAAAAACCAGTTGAGAACTTGCAGTGCCAAATATAGGAACTATTGAAAGCCAATTATCAACTAAAAGTTGGACTTTCAAAGAGAAAAGATCTTCTAATGAAAAGGAACAAGAACCAAGCAACTCGAATGATTTTGGTTCTCGTACGTTGGAAGGTAATTGTGATAGGAGTTTGAATAGGAACTCTCCAGTTGGTTCACACTGAAAGTAAGCAACCTCTTTCTCTCCACACTCTGAAAAAACACTTAATGTTCTCTTCGTGTTAAAAATCTTATCAGGTTGTTTCTTACTAAATGAGACAAAGTGGTTTCCTTTGTCACCTTTTTGCAGATTCTTTACTTCCACAAACTCCAAATGAACCTGAAAGACAAATATTGAGAAAAATCATGTCAACTGTTGTTGCTTTAAGGCCTCAACTTTGAGTGGAAGACCTAAGGTTACAGAAATAATAAATCATCAAAAAAAACTACTTTATAAAAATCAAAACCGTAAAAGTAATATTAGAGTGGTTTAAGTACCTCGACGGCTTTAACAACAGGATAGCGAGATAAGTTCTCACAATTGCTTGTTGATTCAAACTTCTTACCCTTCGAATTGAATGGGAAAGGAATGTGTGTAACTAGAGTTGGAGTAGCTCCTCTATACATTGCCCCTGCCTTCCAATACCTTAATCCAAAGGTTTCCTCCCATTTCTTGGTAAATTCAGAAAAACCATTGTCGAGTTTTTTTCTTTTGGTTTTATCAGATACATCATCATTGTGCCCTACCACCCCACCCACTATTTTGATTAGATCATCACCATAAGAAATTGGATGCAGTTGGTGTGAATGCCATATAAGGTCAATATCATAAGTAGGTACACAAAAACTCTTTATATTCTTCCTCAAGTTTGTTCTAATTAAATGCAAAAATCCTTTATATCTTGGCACCGCTTCTTCAAGAAAGAGGTCAGCAGACATATGGGGTCTTGATACCTACCAAACAAACATATCAAACAATAACAACACAATTATATGACAACCACTTGAGCTTAATGATCAAAATTTGAAAATCAATGAAATTGTAGTAAGTTTTTAATCAACATAGGGCCTTATTTGTGATCTAAATTTTGAAATAAGAATTCACTATCCTATGCATTTAAGTTTGAAGTTAATTGTTTTTTTTTTTTTTTGGGTAAAAGGACCTAGTTGGATTTGTAAATTTTTATAGATCCGTATTATTTTTACGCTTCTTAGAAGGCACAACAAAAATACATGAATTAGTTGGAAGCTATGATTACTTGGAAAGAAAAAGGGATCTGTCGTCTAACAGCAGAAACGAGATCATAACTAGTATATGTTTCATACTGAGAACTTCCTGGCAAAATATCTCTGGAGATATTTTTATAAAGTTCAAGCTCGTAAGGTTCTTCGGGATACATTGTTTTCCAAATTTCCTTGGTTTTATTCTTTGATAGTCCTTGAATAGATGAAATAGTGCTATCATTGTCAAGAGTTCTTCCAAATAGCTTTTCACAATCCAATTTATATCTTACCTGTGTCAAAAAAAAAAAAAAAGAAAGAAAAAACATGACTTAGTGCATTGGTTTTTTGTCTTTCATGTAAGGCGATAAATATATAATTGTGATTTGTGAAAGTGCAAAAACCTACTGGATTGAGTCTATGGCAATGCCAAACCCATTCACAATCAAGAGGAACAACTAAGGGTTCTTCAGAAAGAGAATATTGTGAATGTTTTGTGAGCAAGGGAAGCCATAAGGCATTGTACCTGATATTGGTAAAGTCAAACAAACTATTAGTGTAGTCCCTTAACCAATTTAATACAAATAATCAACAATAAACACAAAATATCAACATAACAATTAACTAAGTAATTCATTGACAGCAGTAGTTTATAAGAGGGCCACAATACGAACATGACAATCATCAACATGCGGTGACGGCACGACAAACGTATATTATGCATATTAGCTTAGCTAGACTTTTATCTAACACACTTTATAAATGACCAACATTAATTTGCATAACTTGGAGTGTGTTCATTTCTACTGAAATATGCTGAAGTAAACTTAACTGAAACAAACTAAGTTGAATGGAACTGCATTGACTTGGAACGATAAAATGAACACACCACTACAGACTATAGAAAATACAATGAAATTAAAAATTACCTGAAGATAGCCCATTGTAAACCAGTGCCTTCAGATAGATGTCGACTACAATCAATAGCTGCAAGAAATTGTAGCTGTTTTTTGGCAGCATCGACAAGATCTACACTTAATGCTATCTTTTGTGCTTCTTCCCACTCTATTTCTTGCTTCTTTTCCATGATCTCATCTACGAGGAGTGAGCTCCCTTTCGGTTTAAGCCATTAGCCAATTCCAACAAAACGGATTGAAGAACTGAATAAGTTGATACATATGGCAACATAGCTAAACTCTCCATCATTCCCTTTACAATCATCATGTGTTGCATTATGACGTGACACCTCTAACTTTTTTTTTTTTGGCGGAAAATGGTTTGTTAGAAAATTAACCTCTTTATTAGGGAATTAACGATGGTCCATCCATCCAAGTTCGAGAAAAATAAATATAAAACAATGATAAACAAAGCACAACACCAAAGTTTACGTGGAAATCCGAGAACCAAGAGAAAAACCAGGACCACAATAATTTGTATTATTAATAGGATTTTTTGTAGGGAACCCCCTTATAAAATTTACTTTTTGGAAAAAAAACTCCCTTATAAAAAAAATGTTTGTGGGGAACCCCCTTATAAAAACAAAAGGCTATGATGAACACACCTTAAGTCATTTTTTGGCCAATTTAAATGAAGTTTTAACCGATTTACCCTCTTCGTTTAATAACATAATGTCTATTTCAAGTGAATATATGCTAAAAGGATAAGGGGAAAAACGTCAAAATCTCATTTAAACTGGCCGGAAAATGACTTAAGGTGTGTTCATCATGGCCTTTTGTTTTTATATGGGGGTTCCCCACAAACTTTTTTTTTATATGGTGTTTTTTTTTTTCTAAAATGTTCATTTTATAAGGGGGTTCCCCGCAAAAAAACATTATTAATATCCTAACCGCACAATATTAACAATACACCCCCTCACAATCCTCGCCACTTGGTTGTGTTTATTTTGGCGTCCCCCTCCATGGGGTGCGCCCCCAATGTAAATCCCTCTGGTGACTATATGGTGTAGAGCCCAACCCTGTCTCTAAGCACACCTATGGTGTCTTTGCACACCTCTAGCAATGGCCTATGGCTTGGTATATATAGGCCCCAACCTTCCTAGTCCTCTCCCATTAGAATTAGAAAATCTGATTCTAATAGGATACTACTTTCCTAATTAAAACCAACACTAATATTCCTAAATATTATCCTACCTAAAATTTAAAAGATTACATGCTAATAGGAAACTAATAATATCCTACAAGATAAACCAAAATATAGCAAGAATTATTCCGCAAGCTAACTCCCTCAAAAAGCCAAACGAAACCCATCTTCGCACCCCGGACAGGGACGACCGGGCGGGCGATCTCATGACCCAACGTTCTATCTCGCCGCCCGGGCGAGCATGGTCTGGTATGCCCGTTCTCGCTCGTTTCCGCTTGTTTGCTTGCCCCTATCTCTTCTTTGCTATCTCCAAGCCTCCAACCTCGTCCCGACCTCTTCGGTACATCTAGACATATTCGGGTTGATCCTAACATGGTTAAAAGTTTATTCCATCTTCCAAGGGATCCTAGTGTATAGCCCTCAAAAAATCAGTTAAGGAAGTCAATGTGACATCTTTATACAATCCAGTCCCATACACATGCAAGACATCAACAAAAGAACATGATTACACACATATCTCATCATTATCTATTGTAAAGTATCTAACAATACAACACCAATAGACTATCGGATTATAGATCAGTTGTTCAGTTCTTGTAGCTCCTTGGAAGAAACCTCTAACTTTTAACGAATATAAAAATAGATCAAAGGGTTTCATCATTCAATGTTACTCATTTAACATATTGAATGATAAACACATCAATAATCATAATAGTGATATTATTAAATGGTTATTGTTCAAATTATAAAACATCTACCATCTTTTTTTTTTTCTCTTTGTCATTTTATTTGGATACACATACATGTAACTATTTACAATTACTCAATTTTACAGATAATCATAAAAATCACTCCCTCCGTTCTTTGATGAAAGTTACATGACACTATTCATCACTTCACTTTGGAGAGAGATAAAGTTACGCAAATATCTTTAAAAAAGATAATTGTGACACTTTATACATGAAGGGTATGCAAGTGGATATTTTTGTCAAATTTGGGGATTTTATTGTCCAAAAATATGAAGTGTAGCCTTGAGTCAAAAACGGCTCAAAAAGTCAAGCGTAACTTTCATTAAAGAACGGAGGGAGTACTATATTATTATTTTTCACATCTCAGTACTCGACAATTGCAAACTATTTACAGTCACATCTAAGAAAATAAATTACAAACATAGATCACTCAAAACACATTTCATAACTCCATCAATCAAATTTCTCCATCTAACATTCATTAATAAAATCTTAATTAACTAATCACTCTCAGTAATTCGGATATTAGAGCGCAAAATCCTTCAATTTGAAAAGAGTTTAATTTACAGATCCAATTAAATTCTATATATTAGATTCTAAAAATAAACATCTAATGTGATGGATTAATTAATTGCTTGTCTTGTCAACCTATGCAGATTAAGAAACAAAGAAATTTCTTAGAGACTTACAAACTTCAAAGTTTCACAAGATCTTCCTTAAAAGGAAAATTCAAATATCAAGAAGATTGTGCATGCACTTAGCATCAAGCAATTCATATAATAAATGCATACTTACAGATCTTTCCTCCAAGTCTCTCTCCTCTATGATGCTTTTTGTTGTTGCAAAATGGAGATTGATTTGCGGTTTTGCCTTGGTATTTATAATATTGAGGACATGAGAATGATGCTTATACTTGGTAGTAAAATTATCTCATGTGAGTGTCCAAAGTTCTTAAAATCCGCAAGCTTTTTAGCGACGTTTGTTTTTGGTGTTTTTATTTTACATCCTTTTCCCCTTTTTCCCGACACAATTTTGGTGTTTTTTTCAACAGATACATTGAATGAGTTACATTGGTACAAAAAGAAGATTAATTTGTTGAACTAAAATTGTTGGTTTTTATTTCCTTTTCCTCATAAACTGTGAAACGTCTTCACAAACTCTCATAAGAGACGGACCCCTCGCGCATGTGGGTGCTGCTGCTGGAAGGGATATGTGGGCTCCACATATCTCTTTTTTATAAAAGAAAAAAATCTGCAACTGCTATGGTTTGAACTTGTGTCTTCTAGGAGTAAAGTGAAGCTTCTACCACCAAGTCAAACTTGTACTTTTGTTTATATAAGGTATTACGTTTTATTTAACTAAGTTGCCTACCATTATTATTTCTTTCATTTGACAATTCATTCAAAAAGTAATACATCTTTTAATTCATTGTAATACTTTTTGCAATTTAATATAATACTTTTAACACCTTTTCTCATTCCAACTAATATTTTGTGTTATAAAAACTTATACTTTTAATATTCAAATTAATACTTTTTTTTTTTTTGAAAGAACGAGGCTACTTATATTATTCATCCACTTGGGGAAAAACACAGTATAACCAGTACAATAGCAGGGGATTGCCTGTTAACTCACTCCCTCACATCATCCTGAAAGCAGTATCAAGTACTATAAACTACATGAGAATGTTAGCTTTAGATGGATCTCTATTGAGAACTCTAACACATATATTATACTTGATATAATCTACCACTTGTTGCATACTTCTCTTCTGATCTCTGAATATGGCGTAGTTTCTTTCCTTCCACAGTTCTGAGACTGGTGCCGCAATAGTAGTTCTTTTCCATCTCCTAATAATATACTTGCCTCTAATTTTCCTACAGAACCAGTAGGCCTCTTTGTTGATTGTCATGGCCCTTCTATATATGCCCAACCAATTAAGAACGTCTCTCCACACTTGATTGCTGAAACCACACTCAAAGAATAGATGATTTTGATTCTCCTCAGCTGTTGTACACAATGAACATCTGCTTGGTAAGACATAACTTCTCTTCTTCATGTTTTCCAAGGTGGGTAATTTATTTTGTAAAGCCATTCACAATGTAATGGTGTGTCTAGGGATAGTTAATGCCTCCCACATCAGTCTCTTATATCTCCATTTCTCCCCTTTTGTCCTCAAGATATTGTATGCTGCAGACACCTTAAATTTACCTCCTTTGGTGCAGGAATGAATGAATTCTTTTGCTTTGTCTTCATCAACCTGCTGCTGCAGTATCAAGTTTCTGATGTTGATAACTCCCCTCCAAAAAGCAGAGTCATTCTGTTTCAGTTTGTAGTCCTACAAGTTACCATGATGCAAATGATATTTATTCACTCATTTACTCCACAATGATTGTTGCTAAGTCTCAATTTGCCACACCCATTTTACCATCATGGCTTTGTTCCAACTTAAAAGCTCTTTGATACCAAGGCCTCCTTCATTCTTGGGTCTACAAATATGTTGCCAAGAGATCCAGTGCATACCCTTTTTATTCTCCTTGTCCCCCCAGTAAAACTGGTTACGTAGTTTATTCAACTCATAGATCACATTTTTAGGCAATAAATATATGGCACACTAGTACATTTGCATGCCAAAAATAACACTTGTGATCAACTTTATCTTCCCAGCATGAGACAACAACATATTGGACCAGTGCATAAATTTGAGCTTCACCTTTTCAATGAGAGGACCATATGCTGCAGGTAAGTCTTGAGTTGTTTAGGGGGATTCCTAAATATCTGAAAGGAAGAAATCCAGCTCTGAAACCAGTTTCTCTCAGAATTTGTTGCCTGGTATCTTCATTTACTCCTCCAAAATACACACTGGTTTTCTGATGGTTGGGCTTCAAACCTGACATATCTCCAAACTTTTTGAGGCAGTTCGTAGCATCCGTGACAGAGCCTTTATCCCCCCTTGTGAAGATCAAAAGATCATCAGCAAAGGACAGTTGGCAAAACTTCATTCTTAAGCCCTGAGGGTGTGAATGGAAATCCCTTTGTTTTCTCATGATCTTCATCATCCTTGTGAAATATTCCATCCCAATAACAAACAAGTGGGGTGAGAGTGGATCCCCTTGCCTTACTCCTCTCCCATTTTTGAAGTAGCCATGTGGAGAACCATTTAAGCACACAGAAAAAGAAACACTACTGATGTAGTTAATAACCCATTTGACATATAATCCAGGGAACCCCATAGACAACATTACTTTCTCCAAAAACTTCCAACTTAAGGTATCATATGCTTTTGAAAATCAACCTTAATTACAGCTCTACGGGAGATGTGAGATCTCCCATAGTGTTTGAAGAGCTCATTAGCCATTGCTATATTTTCAATAATATTTCTATTTTCCACAAATGCAATTTGTTCTTCACCAATCAAAACATTCAACACAGTTTTGATCCCATTAGCTAGAATCTTAGTGATAGTTTTATAAACTACACTACAGCAAGAAATAGGACGGAATTGAGTCACATTGTGAGGATTATCAACTTTAGGAATAAGTGTAATGAAAGTAGCTTTTACCTGGTTCATAAGTGATCCAGTTCTGAAGAAATCAGCTATGGCATAATCATTCCCAATCACCTTCCAAGCTTTCTGGAAGAATGTTGAGGTATAACCATCCGGGCCAGGCACCTTGTTCCCTTCAATGGAAAAAGTTGCAGCTTTAATCTCTTCATTAGTTACTGGTACTTGTTAGATTACCAGTATTGTAACACCCCGAAATTCCTTGTAATTTCCCCGAGCCAAGACACGTCATTCTCATGACGTGATAAAAACGAATTACGAGAA
>BSSO01006167.1:0-12279 GCA_030267885.1 Mesembryanthemum crystallinum
GGAGGGTTTGGGTTTAGAAAACCCATACCACATTATGATGTTTGGTTCAATTTTAATAAAAGCCAAATGGCCCAAATGCAATTTCTTTTCTCTCTCTTCCACTTTGACCCCGGTCTCCCCACTTTTTCTCTCTCTTCACCTCCTCTTTAACTCCACTAGAATCATCTCTTCAGGGCCTTCATCAATTTCACATTACCACACTCTCTCTCATCCTCTCTCTCTCCTCTCCTAAACCCCAAATTCGTAAAACAGAGACCCACCATCTCGGCTTGGATCTGCAATTGGGCGGTCGTGTTGGCTATTTGCACGTGATAAAGTTTAGCGGCAACGGCGGTTGTCAACGGTGGCGAAGTGCGACGGTGATGGGTACTGGTGTTGGGTGGGCTATGGAAAAAAAAACGAAAACAAAAAATAAATGCTCATACCAGTTGAACGGGGATGATGAAACCGAAGGGGGGAGGAGGGTTTCAGAAACCCATTCTTGGGGGGGTTGGAGGAGGTATCGACTATCGGTTTGGAGGCCCATTTTTTGCAGCCAAACAGTAGGAATGGGTTTTGGACTCTTGAAACCCATTCCAGATATCCTGAATTAGTGAACCAAACGGGGCCTAAAGAGACTACAAATGTCACCTCTTGAAAAATTCCACCTTTAATTTCTGTAACTCATTGAAAAGAGGTCGATTATTCTTCCCCTCTGCTATGATACAAACACATCAAAATTGAAAACAAATAATACCAATTCGAGATTTGCCAAAATTCATTTTGTACATATGAATCACAAAGCAGAGAAAAACTTCAACAGGGCTAACAATCCTGAGTCACCTCAGGCTCAAATATTCTGCATCGAGACTCGAGAGAGAGCACAATGTGTGAAAATCCTTTGTCAAGACCACGACCAGCTTCCCTACCTAGTGATGATGAAATTCTCATCCGCATTGAGGGCATACCGAGCTATGACTGCGATACTCAGATTTGAAGCACGTGATGCTCGGTTTCCCTACAAACGCCTTCGCTTTCTGGAAAGGGGATTCTGACCTGTTTATCCTACTGTATGTTGTTTACAACCCTTTGGCCCATAATGCTCAGAGCTACGGCGCACCATCTTTTTGCATAAATAGCAGTAATGGTTTTGGCATGCCCAGCAGAAGATGTGATTGTTGTTTCCAACCTGTTAAAACACAAAGAGTAAGCAAACAAGTTCCATACTCTGAGTTAAGAGTATACAATACCACCAATGAAAGTACATGAAAGAAATCAAATTGGATGATGTTTGATAACTCTGAATCTACTAAATCTCTCCATAAGAGCAAGAACTCGGATAAATGTTTGATAACTGTTGAAATCACTGTTGTTGCTATGTTGTGGTGTGTTTGTCCATAATGATTAGCTACATTGGTTACTTCTAGCGGACAATTTGTCACATATACTAGAGTAAAGATACCAGTCTCAAATTGAATACAAAAAAGTCAAAACACCGCAACCACAACCACAACCACCACCACCAAATGAAAGTTAAAGCAGTTGGTTAGGTCTATGAAGGTCAAGATGTATGAAATCAAGGGCTGCTGGGAAAGGTTGCCTTCAAAAGACTTGCAAGAAAAGATTTTTCTACAAAAGAAAAATTTGTCAGAAACCACCTTCTAAAAGTTGGTTTTTTATCCAGCCACCTAATATATATTTTTAGAGAGCAAAACCACCTTACACTTATGTTCCGATCAACCCAAGCCACCTTACCCTCCTAGCAGGGATGATGATAATTTCTAGAAATGCCTATGAAGATGATTAGTTTAGCCAGGACACACACGAAGATAGATTCTCATACAAAGAGAGTCAAGGAATGCTAACTCACCTTTGCATTCAGCTGTCGGCAGCCAGGACAAGGCCGGGAATTCGCAGCAAAAAGCTGAGCTTGAACTTGACCCAGCACTTGGCGAGCATTCATTCTCTCTTCCCACTGATTAATCATTTCCTGAGGAAAAAGATCACAACTTTCATCCCTAACAAAAGAGAAACGTCATCAGTTAACACAAACTTCTATAACACAATTTCCGACTCTATAAAAACAAATCATCAATCTGTTATGCTCCAGAAGCAATCACAAACCTGAAATGATCATATCCATCAATTGCTTTGTTGCAGCGATAGCAAAAATACTGCCCACAATGGCTGCACACCATCTTATTGCAACCTTCAGTCCTAGAAATAGCCATCTTACAAGTTGGGCACTGTTTAGCATCACGAAGTATTTCCTTCACACTAAGAAGTTCATTGATCATTTCACGTTCCTTCAGTTTTTGATGATCCTTGAGGTTGGATGAGTTTTGGCGCTCCTGAAAGCACAAATCAGAAGATAAGGATTTAAGCACACTATACTCAGTATACTGATATCTTATATGTTGTATAAAATAAATAAAATAAAAAAGAAAGAACCCGTACAAACCAAAAAGAAAAGAGGATAGGAAGTTCTTGATTTTACATGACATAAAAAATAAAAAAAATAAAAAAAAAACCTTTTTCAGCTAAAACTCTCAGGTGGGACAAACAATCTGAAACTATTGCTCAATGTATGCCACATTTGTTGTATGCAAAGAATTTACACAGCAGATCATATATGAGGACCTCAAAACAGGGAATGTGGTGGAAGGGAGGGTAGGCATAATAGCAAGAGTACTGAACTCATTCATGTCCAGTCACTAGCCACAGCACAAATTCCCTGAAAGAACCTTCACCATAAAAAGTTAAGACTATAAGGTAGCGTTTACTTGGATGTAATGATAATCAAAATGTAATGAGCATTTAGTTGTTACAGACATACTCATGGCTACTCATAGAATGCAGTTGTTAGATTGGTCGTAAACATCATTACATATAGTAATTTAATGATGATTATATTGGTTATACTAGAACAATTGTGATTACATAGATTGATGTAATCGATCACACCTTTCTCAATCACTCCCCTCCATCCTCTCTTTCTTACCCTTATCTCCACTTGCTAAAATGATGCATCATATTGTAATCACAATTACATCCAAGACAAGCCCTAAGTTGATAACCACACTGACCCTTCTGATTCTGGGTTTTCAGATCATATCAGCAATAAATATTCACAAGCTTATGATAGCCAGAGTTGATTTTCATGAACTTTGAACTAGTGTGAAATTCCATTTCACCAAAGTTTGAAGTTTTTGTCTCAGTGCCTGAAACTTACAAAAACCATCCACCCAACCTCCCACAGAAAAGTATACAGCTTTTCAATCCACAAATCATCTAGATACAGAGATACCACAGAACAGCTTGTCGAAATTACAAAATATCTCACAAAAAAACTTTATTTTTTATTATTATTCTGCAATCAATATTAAACCAACTATTGCTTGACTGACAATTTATCATAGCATCAGATTCAGCATAAGGCTGCTTTGCTCTAAACCTAACTCCACCGAGTAGGCCAAATAGAATATTTAAACTTAGGTCTAACCGTAGTGAACTCTGTCATCACCTCAAACAAAGCCACTGAATATATTTTATATTGATACTTGAATGACATGACGATGACAACTGTAAGTGATTATGGTGAAACTTGACCGTGGAAACCAAGGCAGACAGTCATGATAGAGAATTTAGTAAGCATGTTGAGAGGGAGGCCTTGAATTTAAACTATGTCTGCTATCTGTTTTTTTGGTATAAGAACTATGTCTGCTATCTGTAAGCAAGGTGGAACAAGGGATGGTAGCAGACATACTTGCAAGGTATTAGGTGTCATGTGAAGTATCAATAACTCAAAAATGGAAGAAGAGATGTTTCTTTCCCCCATCCCTCACCTGGATCCCAAAAATAAAATAAAATATGAAGTTTCCAACTATATCATAGCTATTACCTCCAACAACCGAAGCTTCATCTCTGGTGTCATGCATTCTACCCCCACATGGCGCCGCTCCCTGCAGAGAGTACAGAAACTAAAGTAGCACTTTGAGCACTGAGCATGGTGCTCTTCATCTTCTAGACAAGCTATTTCACATCTGGGACAATAAGCTACATCAGACATTGCATCAAGGGTTTTCTGTAACATCAAGGACTCCCAACGTTCAAATTCTTCATCACCCAGCAGTCGTTTCAACAAACCAGGTGGGATTGCGCCACCACACTTAGTATCTGGACATTGAAGCTTGTTTATTGTGCCTTCTTTGATATGCACATCAGCATAAGTCTTCATGCATTTCACACAAAAGAAATGATGACATGGCAATCTCACAAACTCAGTTCCTGGAAGAAAGAAGGGAAAAAATGCATAAGAATGAACAAGAAGAACAGCTAAGGCTTGAGAAGTTGACATGTATAACAATATTGCACTAAATGTCTGAATTTACATGAAATATTCAAGTTTTATGACAGTATAAATAGTGAGCAGCAGTTAATGCCCCTTCACTTCATTTGTCTTTCTCACACCAGAACAAATACCCATCAGGAAAACAAAAGAAAAGGTGATATTTTGGTGACTTCAAGGGAATGCATGAAAATGACACTTAAATCTCTAAATACAGGTTTGGTAGTTTCAGAATGGCTAGTTGATGCTCCTTTGTCATCTTATGGCTATAGAAAGCCATGGAGTTCATTGATTTGGCAAGCAAGGGGAGAAAAACAAGTGAAACAGTGTACAAGGTTGAGTATAATTCTTGTGAGGAAGCAACACTTAAGAAACATTCGAATGCTCTTGTACATGCATCTTTCTCTTGTAAGATCATAGAGAGGTTGAAAGACAAATATCAGGGTCGTGAGATGTTGTGCGAGGGTACCGGGACATGGGATATACATTTTTTGGGTTGTAGTTCTTGTACAAGTACTTCTTACATATTGGAGATATTAGATCTCCCATTATAAGCATAGGTCAACTGACTGAACCACATTAAATGTTCCAAATTTCCTATCATCTTTCAAATTGTCCTCCTGGTGTTCTTTTTATCTTAAATAACTCCAAGCCAGGCTCCGAACAAGGAGGGGGTTTCCGCAAAGTTATTTTCGAGCAAGAACTTGATGCAACTTGGAATTTAACAAAGGTGTGGAACGTTGCTATTCAATTTTCAATGGGAAAAATTTGATGGAGAGAGTAGCATCATCCTTGGCAAAGGACGATAAAGGATATACTGGTGCAACAAGGCTTAGACAAAGTCTTGAGAGGAAAAGATGGCAAGCCAAGCCAAAGGACATGAAAGAAGGAGAAGGAGAAGGAGATGGAAGCCATCCGTGTTACCGTAATCAGGCTTTTGTATCACAGACAATATTATTGAATCCAAATGGGAGAAACTGAGGTAACTCTATATGGCAAAGCTCCACCAATACGATCGAGGTAAAACTGATAATTTGACAGAGCGATGCGTGTTTTGAAACATGTGGCCTATGTTTCTAAATTGCGAGGGAATCTATTATCTCTTTGGTTACTAGACACCCAAGGCTATGGTTACAAGGTTCTAAAGCGACAAGAGGTTGCATGGTCCTTATGAGGGGGAGGTTGAATCAATATTTTATATAAGTGTAACAGGGAAGCAGAAAAATTCTTAAGGGATGGTTGGAAATGAATAAAGGGACACAGGAAAAACAAGTTTCATTTGTTGGGAAGGCAATGAAGAAGAAATATCTTCAAGAAGTGTAGGGACCCAAGGAGAAGGATCTTATTCTAAGTATGACGGACGGGTCAAGGTCCCGATCAAGAGTCTCTAGTGTCTTTGACTGGCTTGCTACTACGCATGGTACATATATTCAAACATGACCTGAGATGTATGCAGTGATGCATGCATGTGAAGATACATTTGACTTCAAGGAAATGCATGGACAGATACATTTATTTGTATTTGGATAGTTTATGAATGGAGAGTTTTTTTTTTTTTTTTTTTTTTATGTGATCTTGTGGCTACAAAGGCCAAGGACTCCATTGCATTTGGCAAACAGGGTGAGAAAACAAGAGATCAATTGATTTGAGAGTGTGAAAAATCACTTTGAGAAACATTTAAAATGCTCTTGTATTTGTAACTTTCTCTTGTGGATCAAGAGAGATTGAGAGATATAAATCTTCAAGGTTTTGGAGGTTGTACAAGGCTATTGGGGTTTGGGTGTAAAGTGTAAACCACTTGAGTTGTAATTTTGGACAAGTATTTCTCACAAAGTGAAGATTTTGGATCCCTTGCTGCGGATGGAAGTCAATTGACCAAACTACAGAAAATCTTCGTGTTCATCTTCGTCTTATCAGATTCCTAACAAGGCCTCCGAACAAGAAGAGGGCTTCCCAACATTATTTCTGTGAGATTAAAGCTCAAGAGCACCCGTAATCCTTACCTTTTAAGTGATACTATCACCCTAAATTACTATTCAGAATAAAGGAGACCAAACAACAGCCAAAGCCCTTCCACGGTCCACCCAAAAGCCACGTACTAGGTCAGTTAACCACTAAAGTTTCATGTCTCTCTCCCCAAGGGGTAATCAATGCGTGTCTAGGGCTATGTTTGGGAAAATTAATTGTAGTTGCAGCTGTTATATGCTAAAAGAGGGAAATAAAATAGTAGAAAAAAGTTGAAGTTTCTATGAAATGGTAATAAACTAGTTGTTCTCCAAGCTAAAGTTGAAAGCTAGTACGGGTAGCTTCTCAAAAGTAGCTGTAGATGTCGCTGAAAATAGAAAATAATCTAACTTGTTTGGTTGCTGAGAGTTGAAAAACTAACTGAAAGCTTAAAGTTGTAGTTTTATTGACAAGTTCATTGTTTTTGCCAAACTTACCATAGATATTCCTTATGTCCTGGGCCATCACAAATAATCCCCTTTCTCAATTTCCAACTCCCTTTTTCCAATTATTTTTCCTTACAATAAACTTACAAATCCAGGCTTAACCTCTCCCAACAACTCAACTAATTCAAACCCAAATTGTTGAGAGCAACTTGAGCATGGAAAGCTGGCCTACATAAGTATAGGCTCGTCTGCTGCTGTCTGCTGGAAAGGCCAATTCCCTTGTTCATTGTCTAGCCTTCATTCATACAGTAAGAATAGCCTAACTGTACTTTTTCATCTGCTTCTTTGTCTGTTTCCCCTCAGATTCTTGGAAAGCTTATCGTGAATCAACAGTTGGAGATTCTGAAACAAGGGAATTCCCTTCTGCGTTTGAGTAGTCTTCTTAATTGAAGTCACTATAGGAATAGATATTGTCAGTCTCCTGAATCCCTACTCCCTTGTCAGCACACAACACCTGGTTACACCTGCACCAATCTTCAATAAAACCATCCACTTTGTTTTCAAAACCAAGCTTCCAGATGTGTTAAAGGAGCTGGACTGATTTTCAACTATTCTTGCATATCTTTAGTAATATACATCCGTAACCTGCCTCTAATATTTGCTCATGACCACTAGAGCGTCATCCTCCTGGGTGAAACAGTAACTGAAAACAAGTATGAATTTCCAACAACATCAGCCTTCCTCCAGCAAACCTGAAGACAAAACATCCCTGAAACTCTTCCACGTTGTCTAGCAGGCTGTCTGGCAACCAAGGTCACAGAAGATTATCCTTCCTGGGAAACAGGAGCATAATATCTCCCTCTACAGGACAACAATTGTTCTCTGATTTTCTACTTGGTTGGCGACAGGAATAAAGGATCAGGACAGAACCTGGATTATCCTACAAGCCATTGGTGATATGTATTTCTTTTGCTTTTCTCCTTCATATGCAATAACATCCCATTCTGTGACCCTCAAAAAGATTCCCATCAATCTGAGTACGAATTGATCTCCCATCATGAAGAATCAAGAAGTAGCAAGTCAATTTTAGATGAAGCAACAAGGATCAAGGTATCCAACCACAGAATATATCATCATTTTCTGAATCAAACCACTTAATATCATTGGCTGACGTATGTCATGTTCATACCACCAAACTAAGTCCTCTTCACTAGTCCTTTAGAAGGAGCTTGAATTTCAATTGTTGGCACGTTGGTAATACCAGCTTTCTGGTTTTACTCTTTTTCAATGAATAGAAGTATTTATAACTTTGTTCAGAGAAGATTGTCACAGTAACCGTCAAAAAAGTTTTCAAGTCAACTGACAATCTGACATTTACGTTTCCACAAAGAAACTCCCATAACTTTTGATATGAGCAAAAATTGTCTCAACAACCTAAAGGCAGAATCAGTCAACTTGTAAATGGCTTTCTTAGCCTCTAATAAATCTATCAGGACCAAAACGGACCCCTAAACAGCTGATTATTGCTTAACAAATAAAGAGGGGGCGGGATCACGTTTTAGATTCCTTTAAAGTTCCTCAGGAGTCAGGACACCTAAGTATTCTTATCCCAAAAGGCACAAAATCGGTCAACAAGCCAAAACCAGCCTTACTAAGAGCTCTGATTGGTTAGTGGTACAGACTCAAGCAATGATGTAAATAAAAAAATTTCAAATATCCTATTTTCTAGACATCATGTACGAAAAAGGGTATAAATTACCTGCGTACTCGCTGAAACAGATGCAACATTCATGGAAGCCACTAAGGAAGCTCTCATGTTGTCTCTCTTCATTGTAACTTTTCAGTGAAGGAATATCAACATCAGGAGAAACGCTACCAGAGAGTGCACGCCTATCTGAATTGTTTTTCACACCATATGGACCAAGCACAAGCTCTTCACCAAAGCCAAGATAATGAAGAGAAAAAGTATGTAACCATTCCACCCACTGGTACAGGATCTCTTGCCCTGGTTGGTCATTCCACAACGAATCTAACATGCAACAAAGTTTGGAAATACTAGATTCATTCAACCACTGCACTGAGATTGTGAAGAATGGCGGAGAGTGACTTGGGTATGATCTAGGCAACGAACATGTCAATACAATCGGTGACAGATAGTGAACTTTGAAAGCATATGAGAATTCATCTGAGCCATCAACTTTAGAGTCAGAATGGCCAGCTGTCTTTAATTTTGTTGATACTACAAACTCACTGGGAAGTTCAATATGTATGTGAATCTGCAAAAATATAAAGGACAACAGCTTATTCAGCTTGTTCAGCTATCACACCATGGTATTAAGCTTTCAGCAGAGACCTAACCTGGAAAGATCGGAAGCCAGGTTGTTTTTCAAGGACATATACATTGTCTCCATATATGGACTCCATAGCAAGTAACTGAAAATATATACCAAGTGATAAATACATGTAATAAGTAGTATCTGAAAAAGAACTGTAAGTTGCCATTGCTAAAAGAGATACAACTCTAATACAAGGTTTCATGTTTTGTAGAGTGCTAATAGCCTACTAGGGGAAATTACCAGTCGTCTCCAACATTAGTGCATGTTCTGTGTCGTACAATTTTATGAAGTTAGCATAGACAATTAGTTTCTTGTCCCCCTGCTATCAACACTCTTTTCCACCCAGCAACCAACGACCAATAAATGAACGAAGGGAAAAAAGAAACAACTGCTGGAGAAGACTTCCAAGTAAGTAAAGTTTGTGATGTAGGAACTAACTGACGAAAGCACCTATAATCTAAGTACTTGATTATGTATCAAGCCTATAGCCATTAATGCTGAAAACGGGAGTTTAGCAAGGAACAAGGGAAGACACAGTCTAATACCATGACTGTGTATGCCTCCCAGTAGACAGTGTAAGGTCTGCTGCAGGCCTTTGCTTTCGAATTTTGGAGTGTTACACAACCCAGTACACGGTCCATGTACCCTCCATTCCTGACCATGAAAGGCAAATTTTCTCACAAGTTTGAAATGCTGAGAATGAACACGGTCCCGTGCCATGTATGATTAAGGGAAAGCCCAAACGTGTCAAATTCGGTTATCTCCGAATGGGTATTGTTCCTAAATTTTTTAACTGTCATATGTCTCATGTATACTCACATAGAGATTGATTTGGGTTGAAGAGGCACAATAGTTCATTGTATCTCTCACATGTGAAGAGGTGTGTCCCTTGGTGAATGGGTACGAACTCCTCTATGAATAGAGAGGCCCTCTTCACTTGGAACATATGCAAATGTAATTGCTCTAAACCCACAGCCCATTCTATGTCTTCTCCTTGGTCTATTGGTGCCTTGTCGTTGGTTGTGCAAGCCGCCGGCAAGGATAACTCCATTGTATCTCAGAGATAGATTTGGTGCTTTGGTACTTGCACAAAGGGGTCAAATCTAGTCTTTAAGACAGCCCTAATAGCATGTCTTCGAGTTCCTAGTTTGTTCATGATCACCACCCCTTACCAATAATTTCCAACACAAACAACCAAAACATATATGTCTACTGCTTCACCCTAGAAAACTGATAATTCTCCTCACTTTGCCTAATCCATCTCAAGTTCCCATCCCCATGACATGTTCTTAGATTCTTTCTTAACCATCAGATGCCCAAAAAAGGCTAAAATTACAATACCTTGGGTCAAATAATCCAAGAACTACTCTACATTTGCACATTACAATCTATTTTGGGGTTTTGTCCTACGTTTTGAAATTTTATGTCCTGCGTTTAGCACATCCCTTAAGTTAACTTTGAATTTGAATTCTACTAATTTTAATCAACAAGTGCAAACAATTTTTCATCAAAGTCTCCATACAAAGGTTAGCAATCCTTCACTTAAAACAAAATCCAAACATAATCACCAATGACCAAAATTACCTCATCTTCCTGAGCTTGATCATTGATTCCTATCTGTTCCTCGGATAATTCAATTTCTTCAAAACCCATCCGCAACTTCTCCAATCTCCTGACCACATCATCATCATCATCATCATCAACGGATTCCTCACTCAACTCACACCCCTCAATCCTCTCTTTACCAACCTCTACCTCCTCAATTTCACCATTATTCATTCTCAAATCACTTTCTCTCTCATCCACCACCTGCCCACCTCCTATCTCCCCAGAATTCGACCCACCCACATCGGATTCCGGCACAAACACGGATTTCCCATCATGGGCACTCCGATTTCTCGGTGCCCATTTAGCCTTTCTTCCATTAGAGGGTTTGAAATCGAGAATCGATGAGGGTTGAGGCTGTTGCTGTTGCTGTTCTTCAAAATCATCATCTTTGTGACGATGATCAGGTAATTTGTCTTGATGGGATTCGCTTAGAGGCTTGACAGTCCAATTACCATCATAATCTTGGCTGCGCTGAGAAATATTTTGCCGCCTTGAGCGGCTCTTTCCCATTGATTTTTCTGACCCACTATTAAACTTGTTGTAACAAGTAACGAACAATATCAACCAAGGACGATTATAAAGAGAAGGGGGGAAAGTGGAAGTATCCGAAGACAAGAAAGCAGACTCAACCCCCGTCAGCCGTCAGGGCTCGAGGTCAAATGGGTTGGTAAGTCAAGTCACCCTGTGGTGGTGCTACCTTGACCGAGTTGGTATTTGTATTTGTTATTCAACTTGAATGTCGGGTTTGTTGTTGAACACGAGAGTATGAATATGATATAGTAGGAGGTGTTTTTGTTTGTCATTCACATGCGCAGTCGATTCTTTCCATGCTTCTTTGTGCTAATTCCCACATTTACATAATACTCCCTCCATCCCGAAATTAGCTTTCAAAAACTAGGAGGGAACAAGATTTTAGGTGAGTGTTTTTAGACAAATTTACCCTTGTAGTAATAGAAGGAATAAAAAATAAAAGATGAATTTTATGTGACAGATTAAAGTAATAGAGAGATATTATTGTGAGAGAATAAATTAATAATAGAGAGATATTATTGTGAGAGAATAAATTAATAGAAAGAGTGAGAGTGATTGGAGAGAGAGTGTGTGATTGGAGAGAGAGTGTATTTTTTT
Organism: Mesembryanthemum crystallinum; assembly: GCA_030267885.1. NCBI lineage: Eukaryota > Viridiplantae > Streptophyta > Magnoliopsida > Caryophyllales > Aizoaceae > Mesembryanthemum > Mesembryanthemum crystallinum. Next base: position 11,790 of record BSSO01006167.1, read on the forward strand.
ATTGTATTTGTGAGTTAGTGGGGGGTATAATATAAAAGTTATGAGATTTTATGGGTTTTGAAAGCTAATTTTGGGACAAAAAATATGGTGTTTTTGAAAGCTAATTACAGGACAAAAAATATGGTGTTTTTGAAAGCTAATTACGGGACAAAGGGAGTATCTATTTAGAATTCTTGCACAGGTCCCACACAAAATTTAAGTAAATATGAAGAAATAAAATTTGCAATTGGCAATCGTTTAGAGAGATAACGCATAAATGGGTAATGGAGATTATCCTAATCCTTGCTAGAAGCCTAAAACCTTCCTTTTGACTATCAAAAAGTGTCTGACTATTTCATATATTATCAAGTCCCCTACTTACCTTAACAAAACTCCCAAAATCAAGTCCCCTACTTACCTTAACATAACTATATTTTTCTCATATTCTCCCTTATTTACCCTCCACTATCCCTTACATACGATAAAAAATTATACTTTCTCTCTCCAATCA
>BSSO01006168.1:0-12277 GCA_030267885.1 Mesembryanthemum crystallinum
TTATCAACTTTTTATAATATTTACATTTCTATAATTGTAATTATTTTGAGTCAAAGCTTCATCTTGGAGACCGTACAAAAGCAAGTAGGAAGATCTTTTTGGGACGGAGGGAGTAATTATTACTGTGTTCTGTTGTTTTTCATGCCCAAACAGATGAACTGATATGATATTATATGATGTTTTATATATGTTTTTATCAATATCATGTTGCATTGATCACTTGAGGCATATATGTTATAAGATCTATGTTTTCCGTTGGCCATAAACAGGTTCATGCATCCCTTGATTTATGGAGATTATTCCGATAGACTGAAAAGAAGTGCAGGCTCTAGAATCCCTTCATTTACCAAAAATGAATCAGAGTTAGTGAAGGGAGCATTCGACTTTATTGGGATCAATTACTACAATGTTGCGTTGGTCAAAGACAGATCCAACTTCACAAAGGAACCACGAGACTACATTTCGGACATGGGAGTATTCTGGATTCGTATGTATCACATCTTCAATCTCAATCAATCCATTACTTTGTGTTAGACTACCTTTGTGTTAGACTACAGATAAGAAAGCAAAATCAAATCTTTATGCTGATATCTTTATACTCCATTACTTGTATACAAGTCAAAACTACTCGCAGCTAGTTTAGGATACCTTCTTGATTTAGGCAGATTATAGCTTAATATCTTGCTGATATCACTCACTAGTCTTGTAAATTTTTTGTATTTATTCTCACCTCGTGTTCAATGAGCTATGAGAATAAATACAAAAGATTTACAAGACAATAATAAGCTATAATCTGCCTAAATGAAGGTATCCTATCCTGTTATCACTCAATAGTCTTTTAAATCTTTTTTATTTATTCTCATTTCTCACCCTATATTCAATGAGAATTGCAATTGGTCCTACATTTTCATTGAGCATACGGTGAGAATAAATACAAAAGATTACAAGACTATTGCTTTATATGAGCAGGTTATTAAGCTATAATCTACTTAACTAGGGAAGGTGCCCTGAACTAAGTTATATTTAGTATTCGACATATATATAGTATAGTTTAACACTAAGAATTTTATTTAGTCGGAAAGATATAGTCACACATAGACATAGACATAGACATAGACATAGACATAGGTTCTTGAACGTTGACGCTCCATTTAGAGATGATGAGAAAGCCTAATAATCTAATATGTGTCCAATAGGCGCTATCGTGTCTTGTCATTTCGACTTATCTCACATAACTCATATTCATGATATTGCAAAAAATTATGTCTGGCGCTTTTACAGTATAAGATCAGTGAAACTTTTTAACAGTAAGTGATACTATATATAAACTAAAAGTGATATTTTTTAAAACAATAAAGTGATATTTTTGTACTGGAAATGATACTTCATTTGTAGTAGTACTTTTAATATGAAAATACTGTAATACGTTGTTCTTTTAAACCGTTGTATATAAGGCAAACCGTTAGGACTTAAGATGGAGTATATATGAGTGTTTCCAATGTGGATTAGGAACTTGTCTAGTTGGTCATTAGTATTTCCTTCTCTCATTTTGTTCTTCAGTTGTATCTTATGAAAATTATTGCAAACGTTAGGTCTTTAAAGCGTGGTTAACTCTACTACAATGTAATCAACAAATTTATTTCCTGTTTAAAGTTGATTATGTTTCAATTTGCTGCAGCTTACAATGACAGTGGTTCACAAGGTGGGTCTGGATTGCCATCAGGGGTGAGAAGTTACTTTCATAGGGTCACTTCATTGGATCTATTGGCTTTATTTTCTTACATTTCAGTATCTTTGTTTTTCCTAGAGTTCATTTCCAAACACACCATGGGGTCTGCAAGGACTATTGGAGTATTATAAGGAAGCTTACAACAACCCTCCAATTTATATACATGAAAATGGTTTATTTTCTCTCTACTCGTGCTAAGTTTGTTTCTCTTTTTCACTATCGCCTTTGTGATGGAAAAGACCAATAATTAGTTGGATCTCTCTACCTATCAGCAACTTAAGCTAACATCTTATGTATCGTTATGATATCATTGATTGATATTTGAAATGGAATTCGTGTGTAGGTCAAGTTATAAACCATGATGCAGGGTTAAATGATCCACCAAGGGTAGAGTATTTGCAATCTCATATAGGCAGTTTGCTTGATGCATTGAGGTATGACAAGTTTCAATAATGTCCTGTCTTTTTTCTTTCGAAGTTGTGTATTTGCAAGCTCAAATTTGTAGTGGTATGGTATTTGCATTGAGGTAAGATTAGGAAAACCCACAGATAATCTACTGTTTTCACCTGGTTATGTGATTATATATCTCTCTAAGCACACCACTCAAGTTATTTGATGATGAGCTCGTACAAGAACATTCAAGTCTACTTCTCTAATTAATTATAGACTCCTACTAATCCTAACCCTTATAGGATGTGGGTCATAACTAAGCACTTTTCAAAAGGAACACCAAAAAAACCCAACATTATATTAAATGAATCACAAGGAACACCAAAACGACCCAACATTAAATTACACGAATCCCATTTCTACACGACCTAAACTCAACATGACATACATGATTGAGATGTTTACTTGCAAATTGCCAGTGTAGCTGTCTTTCTTCTTGTTCAACTTATTGTGATGGGAACTTTCACTAGACATCATATGATTATATATGGTTGGTTTGCATGCAGAAATGGATCAAATACGAAAGGGTATTTCGTGTGGTCATTTATGGACACGTTCGAATTGTTGTATGGCTTCAAAAATAGCTTCGGGCTATACTTTGTTGATTTGGATGATCCGAAGTTGACAAGATACCCGAAATTATCACAAAGATGGTACTCAGGATTCTTGAAGGGGGAAAATGTTACCATAGATGATGAAGGCAACCAACACCAAGCTGAAGAAACTTCCACGACCCTTAGAATTAGTCATTTGGATGTGGATGAGCTAATCTTTGCAAGTTAGCCAACACATTGTGTTAACTTCCCTTTGTTCATCATCCTCTTTGCTTTTTTTTTTTTTTTTTTTTTTTGGAGTGTGTATTTCATCTTTTATGTGTTGGCTACTCGAACAAGATCAAGAAATTTGTTATATTTGTGTCTGCATTCATCAGTGAGGCATGCACATATCATATATAGACTTGTTTTAGGAACATTGTACCAATATTCATTTTGTATAGTTCCTAAATTACCTAACTGTTAGGGAAGTACGAAATTAATCATTTTCACCGTAGGCGCAAAATCTTGCATTAGTCAATTCTTTCCACTTCATTAAGTTCGAGAAATTCATACTGCATGGAGGTCAAGATTTGATCCATCAAACTGTAGGTTAAAATAGTACAAACTCTACCATTATGCCAAAGCATTTTATATGTAACTTCTTTTGGTCCTCCCATAAATAAATGAAATACTATTAAAACATATAATTGTAGTATGTGTATACTATATAATTGTAGTATGTGTATACTATAATTGCGTAGTAATCTAAGACAGTAAAAGTGCTGGTCGATAGTATATACTGTAAGAAAACACGGAACTAATAGCTGCATAATCATACAATCATGACAGGGGAGAAAGAGAGAGCAAGAAACAGAGTAGAAAATTGCAGAAAGTAAGAGGTGCTCTGTTTATGCTATATCTGTGCTTTAATTTGGCGGAAAAAATAGTAAGAAGTGTTGGCGCCAAACAGTTCAATCGCTATGACTTCCCACCTGGTTTCATTTTTGCAACTTAGGTAATATTACAAGTTGTATATAGTCATACACTTGTATGGTCACTTATAAAACTTGTAGTTATTATATATTGGCGGTAAATTCAAGTCATGTAATGATGATTATATTGGTTATTCAGTTCCGTGCCTCTGTTTAACTGAAATGAGTATTGCGATAAATTAAAGTCATATCATCACTACTTCAACTCCAATTACATTGGATAATTATAATCTTTCAATAGTAATAATATTTTCCAAAAACGTCAGAGTATGTATACCGTAAAGAAATTAATTTGCTATGGGAAGTTTGCTTAGTCTTATCTCACCATAATTTTATTTCAGTTTATTGGTTTTTTGATTGGATGATGAATGTGTTATGTGAAGGTGGAAAGGATTAGTCATAATTGAAAGTAACACATAAGATTTATTCATTTAAATCTAACGGTGTAAATTAATTTAAATCTAACAGTGTAAATTAAAAGTTTCTATGGCAACCGCTTAGTAGTGGCCGTTGTAAATTTTCCATTATTTGATTAGCCTTTTACTTAGTGGCATAATCTAATTCGATAGTCTGTCTTGGATCCTAATTGAACTAGTAACTTTTTTTGGCCTCCAAAAAGATAATTTGATTTGATCAAATTTATTTACATCCTTACTTTGATAAAAATTTGAAATTACAAATTTAAAATGGAAATTACCTTAAATACCTCTAAATGTTGATGAAATACAAGTGATACCACACTATTTTCCGAAATACAGTTGTAATCCTGAACTATCACCATACTGTTTGGTTTGCCCTCTAAGCTAACATCACCATACTGTTTGGTTTGCCCTCTAAGCTAACGCCAGCCTAACATCGTCAACTAGGTTTTGAAGGTTTAATGGAAGGCCAATCACATTATAACGTCTTCGACTTATGACCAATCAATTTCTCTACAAATCGATTCTCCTTGTGACGCCATTGAAGAAGCTCCACCACCACAGAGATGACTCCAGTTATTTGGCTCTCTATTCCCCTGTCCAACACCTTGACCAGTTTGGGCAATTACAAAATATTGTAGTATGAATTTACTACCAAAACAAAAGGCAAAGGAATCACAGAATGACTCAATTTGGGTCAAAGAGTTTGATCGCTTTTAGGACGTTTCAGTTTCAGAAGATGGGATACACCTGCAACAACATGTAGCCGACTGCTAGGGACACCTGTCTTGGCCAGTGCCTTGCCATATTTGTCCAAGATCACGAAGCAAGGTACATACTTTATGTCATAATGAAGAAGCTGCACGAACAACAAACACACAACTGAGCCAAATTGACCTACTAATTGGCAAGACTTGATCATTTGTTCGGTACAAAATCAAGGCAGTATGATGATACCATCCTACAGGTAACACTTACAAAGTAGTTAATGTTATTAACATCATTATCAAGATCACTGCTGATGCAGTTGAGATGAAATAAAAGCTGAATCAGGTTATTTGCATATACAATTTCATTTTAGACACGAAGCTCATGGGATGTAGGACTAGTAAATATGGACATCGGCTAATTTGCTGTGTAATTTAAGTTGAATACAATGTGAAGCTAAAACACTATGTCAAGACAGACAATAGATGAAACTACAAAGTGCAAAGTAGCAGAGGTGGTGATGAAACTACAAAGTAGCAGAGGTAGTGATGAAACTACAAAGTATGAAAGGTACAGATGCATTACTATGATGGAACAAGGTTTTGAGCATTATATAGTCTATCTCCTGGCAATCAAGATGTACACATATCCCCAGTAAAGGGAGTAACTCCAAGACATGTAAAACATATAGAAATCTTTGCCGTCTCAGAGCACTTGAGTGTTTTATCACATAGTTAACCTTGTGAATTTCATCTGCCTGAAAAATTATTCCACTCAAACAATGGCACGAATCTAATTTACTGTTTATAGGAACTGGGGTTTTTGAAGAACCATCCTCAAGCTGTTCCATTCACCAATTTCCTCAACCAAACTTTGCAAATCTTACACAACCTGGTGATCACCATATTAACAGCGTGTTTGGCCTATCATCTTACAAGTTTGAGCTTTTCCCCTTATTTTCCCTTCACAATATAACAGTTATAACCCCTCCATCTCTCCATACAACATTCCTTGGAGCCGAAGAAGCACAAGCTTCAAAATGGAGCTGGTGTTTCTTGGCTCCTAAGGGCATGTTTGGCACAAATAGCTAGCAGCTTCATGCTAATTTTTTCACCTCTCAGCGACCAACGAGCTACAACTAATTTTGTGAAACGAGCTTTTAACTTTAGCTAGCCACACCACTACTTTATTACCATAACTATTTTCTATCAATTTTTATTTCTCTTTAACATTTCACAGCTACAGCCTAAGGCGAACATAACTTTAAGTGATGATTTTAGCTTTCTAGCAATACTCAAATTTTCAAGAAGCTAAGCCAAACATAACCTATAGCTATCTTACTGAATAATTCGAAATATGAATACATCTCAACCTAATTTTCAATCTCTCTCGAACACAGTTAACTGTCTAGCAAAAACTTGACAGTAAGTAACGACCAGAAAAAGCATAAACCACAACTTAAAAACTTCGTAGACCAATTAATACATGGAACCAACCAAAAAAAAAAAAAGGAGAATTTAACAGTACCTCGGGCAGCCATTTATCATTCTCGGCATCAGCCATGACAATGTTGAGCCAATCAGAGTTCCTATTCCCAAATTCCGTGACAAAATTAAGAAGCGAATTGCAAAGTCTACACTTAGGAGAGTAGAATTCGATCACCGTTGCCTCTTTCCCGCTCGCCAATGCCGCAGCCAAGGCTCTCTGCTCGGCTTCCGCTTGTTCCACAGGGCTTAAACCCTTGTTCGTCGATAATAATTTTTGGGAAATTGGCATATTGATGGGAGAGGGAGAGGGAGAGGGTTTAAGGGTAGAATTTGAATTTGAATTTGAATTTGAATTTGAATTGATTGAAGGGGTTGTTATTGAGTTAAAGAGATTGAAAGCAAGGGATCCAAGGGTTTGGAGAGATTTGAAGACAAATGGAGTGTCGAAGTCGCAGCAAGGACTTGGAGTTTGAGTTTGCTTCTTGTGGTGGTGGTGGTGGTGGTGGTTGTTCCATGGCCATTTCAAGGAGAAAATTGGGGGATGTTTTGTGTCTCCGGCTAATCCCATCACCATACTCAGAGAGAAAATGGGCGGTGGTTTCTGGGTTGGGCGGATCTCCTTGGTGTGGCGGTGGTTTGTGGCCGGTGGCGGCGGTTTGTGGGTGGCGGTGAGTGAGGAGAGATATTAGGGGGTGAATGGGTTTTCTGGTTTGAGGTAAGAGAGAGTGAGGGAGAGCCGGAGAGGTGGATAGAGGAGATAGGAGATCCGCCCAACCCAGAATCCAACCGAAGATTCTCAAAATGGACCTACGTGTCAAAATTGGCCATTAAAAATACTTTAACGTCGTCGGAATTAAAAAAAAAAAAAAAACACATATTGTCGCGAAATGACCATAAAAAATATCCATTTGGTCAATCGAGGATGGGTAATATAAGCCCTAGCCAACCTTCCTGTTTATACAAGTATTGATACAATGAATAAGAACGACACGGAGATTTTGTAGGTCTAAGGGCAAAGTACTAGTATGTTTATAAATTAATGTTTTGTAAATTTAGACATCTCATAACAACAATTTATTAATAGCTCTTTTTGGGTTTACCTCTATCCCAAAAATGAATTTCCCCTAAACCTCTTTTGATGGTATACATGGCTCTTAGTATTATTGACTGTAAATATAGGATGAATAAAATGTAGGAAAATTAATCATTTTTATTTGGACAAACTCTATATCATTCTCAAACTTCGAAATTTCTTTAAATGCCACATCAGTAGCATAAACAACATCGTCATACTCTAATACAGTACAACACAGGCAAATAAACTTCAAACTTGGGATTATCGGGAGGAATTTCTTAAGTTGGGATTATTCTTTTCAGATAGTTCAACATTTATTGTTATTTACGATAATATTTCCGTGCAAAAAAAAAATTGACCAGCACACTAGCATGTTCCAAATAGATCAACAAAGGAAAATTATTTATGGATAGTTTTCCCTTGATTAAATAAAAAAACAGTGACTAAAAGCACCCAAAAAAAAGATTCCCAGCTTGTGTTCTCTTTTCCCTCCATCAATCAAAATCAATTTTTTTTGTTTCCTTCCTAATAATCCTTGCATAGTATATGGACTACTTATGGAGTAACATATATGTATACTCCTACTAGATTGCGTAGTAATCTAAGACAGTAAGACTAAGAGTGCTGGTAGCTATAGTATTTTAAGATAACACGGAACTAGCTAGTATATATACTCCCTTAATCATACAATAATAATCTAAGACAGTAAAAAGAGAGTAAGAAACAGAGAAAAGATACATAAAATGAGAGATGCTCTTTTGTTACTGCTATATCTGTGTTTTACCTTGTTGAATTTTGAGGCAGAATTAGTGATCGTAGTTGGTGCTAAACAGTTCAACCGCTATGACTTCCCACCTGGTTTCACTTTTGGTGCCGGCACTTCTGCTTATCAGGTCTCCTCCCTCTTCTCCTTCTTCCTTGTTATTATTTATGTAGTTTTTAGTTCGGTTCAGTTCAGTGAGTCGGTTTAATAACTTAGGAGGCGTTCACTTGGTTTGGTGATTGGTATGCAGTCGTAACACGATATATGTGTTCATGGTAAGTTGTTTAGTCATAGAACTTGCTAGTTGTTATGTTGGTTGTAAGCATCGTTATTTCAAGTTGTGTTACGTAATTGTTATCACATTGGTTTAACTCTAGCAATTGTGATTACATTGACACATGTAGTCGCTTTCCCTTCTCAATTTTCCACACTTACCTTCACTTACTATATTGATATATTTCAACACAATCATAGTTACTTTTAAGTAGATGATGCCTTAGTTTTTCTCTTACAAATTATTATTGACTGAGTTTAGTTCAACTATGCACATTAAGTTCATTTCTATTCAATTGAAATGAATATAGCTAATGCTCGGTTGGATTTAATAATTTAAAATCGTATCACTATTTTTTTCAACCCCCTGAAAAAAAGAAGTCATATCACTTTAATTTCAAAAAGTCATATGTGGAAATTTGCTACGCAATTTTGGAAGTTTGTTATTCATTTCTCTGCATAATTGTTTTTATCTTTGGATTGATGATGAATGTGTTGTTTGAAGGTGGAAGGAGCAGCTTTTGAGGCAGGAAGGAAAGCTAGCATCTTTGATACTTTTGTTCATTCTGGTTGGTAATCTTGTATTGTTTTAGGTTGGTTTGTTATCTTTGAAGTTTGAAGTTTTATGTATATCAAAAGTTTTTCTTTTTTTTGGGTGAAAATTTTAAAAGTTGTTTACCTATCTTGTATCTTGTTCGATTAGTCTCTGGACTTTAATGTGAACATATTTATTTACAAATTTACTTTTATCAAAGATTTATAAATCTTCAAAAGATACACTTGAAGAGAAGTATTTCACTTTATCATTTTACCCCAAATCACCAAATGGGTATTTCTAATGACCACAAGTGGACAATTTGGTATATGAAAAATCTCCGGTTACATATAGGTATTTAACATGAACACCGGCAACCAATATGGTATTTTAAAATGAAATACGTGTCATATTGCCCCAAAAGTACGCCGGAATACAGAATGTCGGTATTTGTTTCATTTAAAACGTATTTATATGCCATGTAATTGTATTCTATCTCGTATTTTGTAATGATAGGAAAATAGCTCTTGAATGGGGAAATACCCTCACAAAATACAAGATAAAATATAATTATATGGCATATAAATACGTTTTAAATGAAACAAATATCGAGATTCAATATTTTGGTATACTTTTGGGGGAATATGACACGTATTTTATTTTATAATACCATATTGGTTGGCGATTTTTATTTTAAATACCTATATGTCACCAGAGACTTCTTATACACCAAATTGTCCACTTGTGGTTATTAAAAATACCCATTTGACCATTTGGAGTTATCATTTTATGTATAAATTGTTATGTTATTAAAAATCAAAATTATCAAAAGTTTGAGACGAAAGAAATATTTTTCTTCAACTTATTAAAATAGAAAGAGATATTTTCAGGGCATGTGTCAGATAATGGAGATGTAGCTTGTGATGAATATCACAAATACAAGGTTAGTAATCAATTCTTTCATTTTCTTATTTTTCCTTTTTATGGAGGAGGGTAATTGGGACCGCAAATACTTGTACGGACTAATAAGGGTGAGTTTTATCATAAAACAATTAGTCAATATATTGGGTCAATATTGGTCCATATACTATATATATACCAAATCTATAAAAGACAACTAATTACTCAATAATTGTGCCAATGAATTCATTTCCTTTTGTTAAACCAACAAAACATATAATTTAGGAAGATGTTCAACTCATGGTGGAAACTGGATTGGATGCCTATCGTTTTTCAATCTCATGGTCAAGGCTAATACCAGGTACGTTTTTCAGACCTTAACAAGCATCTTACTTAAACTAGAGAAGTACTAAAATGTATTAGAGTTAGTTACTTTAAGATTGAACTTTTACAATTGTAGCTTGCAGCTAATTCAACATCTTTACACATTTCTGTCCAGATGGTAGAGGATCTGTTAACCCTAAGGGTTTGGAATACTATAACAATTTGATCAATGAACTCATCATTCATGGTAATAGTATTTAATTTTATTTCTCCATATGTATAATATTATTATGTTCATCATGTACATAACTTGAACTAGTTATATCTTCGACTAAAATGAAATTTAATTTTTCATTAGAAAGATAAGAAAAGTAACACATTTAGATCACCATTTCGAGAATACTACAATAACCTTAATGCTCATAGAAATTAAAGAGGATCCTAGATGAGATTAAAAACAAGAACACCTAAAAGATCGAAAAGATCAGAAGAAGAAATGATGCATTAAATTGTGAATATCATACGCAGGTATCCAACCACATGCTACATTGATACACATGGATGTTCCTCAAGCACTTGAAGATGCATATGGAGGGTTTGTCAGTAGGAATATCATGTATGTATTTTTCCAATTGCCTTATAGTCTGTCAAGCAATTAACTTGCTATTTATGGGATTCATGAATTAATAATTCCAAGAAGAAATTATTTTTTGTTAAGAATAATGTAGCATTATTGTCTTATATATGATTAGTTGGCAAATTTTGTTTTGTTGCTTTTAAACTCGCAATAATAATATATATTTTCTTGTAAAATTTGTTTTAATTTGTATAAACTTATGACAATGAAATATACACAAATGCAGAGAAGACTTCACAACATATGCTGATGTGTGTTTTAGAGAATTTGGTGATCGAGTTAAGCAGTGGACCACCATCAATGAGGCCAATATATTCGTCTTGGGTGGTTATGATACAGGAACTACACCCCCGGGTAGGTGTTCGTCACCTTTCGGGACTAATTGTACGAAAGGAAACTCAACAACTGAGCCATACTTGGCTACTCATAATATATTGTTGGCTCATGCATCAATCGCAAAACTCTACAAAGAACAATATCAGGTAATATTTAAGGTACATCTCATTTAGAAATGAATTGAAATGATTTGGGATCAATGCTCTAGCTCTCACAGTGGTTATTACAATTTTTCGTGAAAGCGATGATCATCACTTTTTATTATAAAGGTAGGAGCGAGCATTGGTTTCTGCAGTGCCTAATAATTTATGATATAGCATAAATACTACTCCCTCTGTTCTACAAACAAGGTGACGCTTGGTTTTCCGCAACTCACATACACTTGGCGTCACCTTATTTAGAGAACGGAGGGAGTATTTGATCGTACATGTACCTCACGACTATACTAATAATAACATTCAAATGCAGGGCAAACAACATGGTTTCTTAGGCTTTAGTCTATATGCTAGTCATTACATTCCTTTGACGAAATCAAAAGAAGATGTGATGGCGGCACAGAGATCCTATGATTCATTTATCGGCTGGTAATGCTAATTAAATTGACGAAAGCTAAATTTTTATATTGTGCACGTGCAACTATAATTATGCAAATTTCTTCTTATAAAATAGAAAATTTTGTCAATAATTACCTTTTAAATTGCACTTTTTGCGAATAACTACCTTATATTTTTTATTTTTTTTTTTTGAAATTAACTACCTTGTAGAGGTTAGATTTTGTTGACCACTACCTTGTACCTATTTCCGGCCAAAAATGTGCATTAAGTGATCGGTATGCCCCTACATTGTTGAGTAAATGTGTATATTTATTTATGGTTCCTATTTTCACACATATTTTCTAATTTCCCTTTTTTTTCTTACTTTCTTAGGTCTTTGATCCATTTTCAAAAATATGGGAAATATCTGTAGGGGGAGAAAATTATAGGGAAAATAAGAAAAATCATTTTCTTTATTAAACTAAGGGCATTTAGGTTATTTCATGTGGTTTTTTTTTTGCCGAGTCATGACATAAGATAGTGATCGGCAACCAAAAACCTCTTATAAGGTAGTTATTTT
>BSSO01006169.1:0-12276 GCA_030267885.1 Mesembryanthemum crystallinum
ACAAACCAAATCGTCAATAATGCTCTAGATTTTTTCTGTCATCTTTCTCTTTCATTATGCATGCCATAACCTTTCCTAATTTCCCCACACTGAGAATTTCACTCTTCTCTGTTTTCTATCAATTTCCCTTAACTGGGGTGGGTTATCATTGGGGGGAGGGAGGGAGGAAAGTGGAGGGGTAAGGGAATGGGGGTGATGGGGAATAGGGAAAAGGGGTTGGACATGGCTGTGAAAGAGGGGAAGGATGGAGCTGGGGATGTGATAGAGATAGGAGAGAGAGAGTTGGAGGAGAGAGACTACCACGTCATCCAAATTGACGGAATTTTGAACGTCGTTAATTGGGATGCACTAGAAACACCAAAGTGAAAAGGTGAGATTATTTTTTATAATTAGTGAAGTTCGGATTATTACTGGTTGATGGATAAGAGGTTAGATTATTTAAATCCAATTTTCCTTTATTTTATTTATTTATTTATTTATTTTTTCGGTCTTCACTAAGGGGGAAGTCATGCTAATTCATGAGGACTTTAGACCGATAAATTCATAATGACTACCTTACAAATCACAACCAGTAACACAATAAATTAAAAGATATAATAGAGGATTCGAATAATTAGTCTTATGTCCAACTGGTTTGGCTTTGTGTATGAGTTTGGAAATGGATGGGTCATTTCTATACCCAATTCTTACTCAGTCCCGTATACATTAAGTTGAGTGAAGACTCATTCTTAGATTCTTAAAAACAAATTTATCTTAGGAACAGGTTTATGGCAATAACAAGTACAACATCTAGGTTCAAAGTTCAAACTTTTCAGTACTTAATACACAACGTTCACTTGGCTTGGTCAAGCTTTGGAAAGTCTGGTCTTTTAGGTCTTCAATGTATGATATCCATGTTATGTGGTTAAGGTTTTGTTGATGCCTATATGTCTGCTACTTGTACAACAATACATGAATGACTGATACAAGATCATAAAAGACTTGGTTGAATACATATGTGTTCACTCACCGATTGCGTTATATAGTTGAAGATGGAGCCTGTCAGTCATTAAGAAAGTGAATGTTGTTGAAGTAAAACATATGGTTAACTCTTTATACTCAAAACATTAACAAGTTTCAATTCTCGCCATAGATTCAAATAAACATTGATATTTAACACTGCAAATGTTAATTCTCAAGCAATAAGTAATATTCGTAGACCAAAAATTGATATTTTGACGTCTTATAGTAATCCTTTCGTAAGACAACCCCTTGCAAGATATACTTGTAAGTTTAAAATGGCAAAGATCATCGTAAATGTGTGAATATATGTACTGGAGATAGACTTGGAGGATTGAGATATTGCTGCGAAATCTGCATGGTCTCTCAGCAATCAGGAAACCTTAGGATTTACTGACAAAATATACTGATGAGAAGTATGAGCAAAAAATATCATCCATAACACCATAACCCACCATTACCAGATCATAATGACTTGAAAATGAGCATGCCAGAAAGCAAGAATTTCTATTATTTGTGCTTTCAGAAATTTACGGTTGCTATCTGTACAATTTTTTGAGCCAAGATCAGAAAAGATAAATGGATCAAAAATACAAATTTTTTTGATTAATTGTGTTATTTCAGGCGCTCCCGCGCTCTTAAACCTTGCCTCGGCAGAAAAAGTTTATGCTCAAGCAACAAGACTCAAGTTCATCTCTTCGTGATTTGTTGGCTTTCACCATTTTTCTTTATCTTCACGGTTCATCATGTCATCACCAAATTTTCCCGACTACAATCAGCATGAACCACTTATGCACTTGTGAATTTCTACGACTGCTACTTTCTTGTTAATCTTGCTGCTTCTGGTTTAAACGATGAGAAATCCAACGATGTCCATATTTGATCTGTAAACATGGAAAATCGGTACCAGTCAGTAGCTAAAGGTAGATAAAAAAGGGAGCTCGAGTGCAAATAAGGTACAACAAATGATTATATAAAACGAATGAATCGCGTTAAGAGATTTGGTTTGATGAGTTTAGTTAAGAAATTTGGTTTATATAGCATATGATGAGCTTGATGAACATTCTCATTCATAGATGGTCAACATCATATTTGATCTTCAGTACAAGTGTTGAGAGAGAAAAAAAAATCACAAAAATCCCGAGTAGAACTCCATTTTATACCTGCAGCTGCAGTCAATGTAATCAAAATTCACTAGCAGACTACTAAATATCTCTGGCTAGATCCAACAGCTAGATTCAACATGGAAGTTTGCTTATTAGCTGTTGCCTTTGAGATGCTAGATTCAACATGGAAGTTTGCTTATTAGCTGTTGCCTTTGAGATGGCATACTGCAAAAATCACACTTTGTCATACTTTTAGGTTCCTTATTCTGCTACCAAGGGGAAATGCATATGCTGTAACCCTAGGCTCCTTTTCTTGCTTTCCTTCCTTTTTTTCTCTCATTCAGCTTGAGTTAGCGTGCTGACAGTAATCCTCACCAACAGACTAACAGAAATGGTAAGAGAAACCTTTTAGGTTTTACACCCAAGTTAATCGAAAACAATTATTGCCAGTATAAAGATCCACCTATTAGTGAGCTTTTCGACATCAGAACAACGTTACTTGGACTCTTCATTTGAACATAAGTATCCGCGTCGGATCTTGGACAGTAGGATAGTACATGACACTTGGACACTTCAAACAAGAACAAAAAATAGAGGAGTCCGATCATCCGAATCCTGAGTCTGAGGAACATAGCAACAAAATATTTCTGTCAAGTACTATTTTAAAAGGCAATTACCAGTAAATTTTAGCAGCAGTTATCATAGCCATTACTAGAAACCTACAGAATAGAGATCAATGATTGTATGTTGTTAAAGAAAGGATAGACAAGAAGAACAACCACAACATCATGCTGTGTCTTCTGCAACAATTCAATTTGTCCTTGTTAATGACTTGGTCTTCTCGATGACCTAAACAGGATGCACACTAAAAAAACATTGAAGCAATGTTCAGAATAAACAGACAAACTATAAAATCGAAAGGAAAAGGAAAAACACACACACACAGGCATGGGCACACATACAGGTTGTTTGGCCTACTTTCTAGGATTTGAGCTTCTTCATATGTTTTACTACTCTCCCAATAGATTCTAAGATGCCAAATTATATATATGAGTCAAAAAATGTATAGCAAACTACTAAATATCTCTGGCTAGATTCACACTTTAAACAAGAGTTTGTCCTCTACAAGTAAATTAACTACAAGTTGGCCAAATTCCATCGGACCTCAAAAATGTACAACTCCTTAACGCCCTAGCTGCTTAAGCCCATAAAAAAAGGCTAAATATATCACCCTATCCCCAAGCATATCCAAAGTAGCAGAAATCCAATAAAACACCCATGCATTTCGCTCGAGCCATAAGCAACAAAAAATTGTCAATAATGCACATGCAACAATGATTTCTCCTCTTTCCCTCTCCCAAATCACAAACGAATCTGCAAAAATTTCAACAAACTAGATGTACAATGTACAAACTCTTCCTCCCCAACCACACCAAACAACCTACTCCAAAGATCACTCGCCACATCACATCTAAAAAAGAGGTGTGCAGTCGTCTCACTAGTGGCCCAACAAAGCAAACAAAAAAGCCGGCAACAAAATAAACCTCTAGCCTCCTCCTTTGGCGTATATCATCATTAATGTTAACCCTATCCAACACCAGAGTCCACACAAACGCCCACACCTCAGGAGGTATCCTTGTTTCCGAATGAAGTTTGCTATAGGTTACTTAGGGAGATATGCGCCCCAACACTGAATAAGTGCCTTGCAGGAGTACTCTCCTAAAGTATCACCAATCCACCTCCTTGAATCACCATTGCTAAAAAGTTTGCATTGACCCCATGTACTCCAAGCAGAGAAGTGAGCACTATCATCTCGCAATCCTGAGGGGTCTCCAAAAACCTAAATTCCAAGAGCCACTCCCCGCAGATAAGAAATCAGCAACTTCACTCCCATGAAGTGTAGATGATTGGGACAATCTAGGGAATCAGGTACAAAAAGGTTGTCTATCCCTCCGATTATTCCCCCAAAACCTAGTCCGCAAACCACTCCCCAGTTTCAGCTCCACCTGAAACGCGAGAAATTCTGTAATACGAACTTCCATGAACTTGCATGTGTCGCACCTATTGCAAGTGGTGCATCCCATTCAGTTTATAGCCCCATTTTAGCTTCTTATAAGCTCTGGGGAGAGCTGAGAAGGAAGTGAAGGAAGAGGGTGAAAGAGAGGGAGAATAATGAAGGAAAAGCACAAAATCTAGAAACTATGCCAAATGGCCTATTAGACGGCTTCAAACAGAATAAACAATAAGTAGAAGCAAGCATACCTAACCTACCTACATCTTTTGCAACAATTATAGCACCCCTTCATACAAAAAGGAATGACAATGCTACTCAATTTATTTGTTCTTATGTTTTATTTGAAACGTAGTTTTGGTCAGGTAAGGTCCAAGCCACGTGATCGTTGGGCCAAAATTACGACTCCAGCAAAGGGTAGAAGGGTAGGGCAGTGGGGCCAAAGCCTAAACAACCCCAAATTAGAGATCAATATGGTTGCTAGCCTCGCTCTCCCTATCACACATGAAAGTGAAGCTGGCAAGGTTTGGATACTGGTGCTTCCTAGAAGTGACCAAAATTCATAGAGGATATTCTTGTTGATTTCCACAATAAATGGAGTTAAAGGATCTAACAGTGCAACGATGATTATCCAGTCATCCTAGTCTGCCAGAATTTCACTTGTTGCAGTATAAGTTATTGCTGATGAAATTTTGATAAGCAACAGCTACTTGCTAGACTTATCGCTGGGCTACATGAACTAAACTAAAGATAAATATTTTCATTTTGCGATAAACCACTGAAGAAGAGAACCTAGGATGTAGCTGTTTCCTCCAGAAATCATTAGTTACACATGAACAGGTCAACTCCTACCTCAGAAAACTTGAGAAGTTTAGGCTGGGAGTCTGGGACATGAGGTTTCAACTTACACAATTTACTGATGTCTTCCCCATGATCCATAATCTGTCATCGAAAAAGGATCTTGAACCCAAATTCAGGGGAAACACTTCCCCATCATCAACCTATCAACCCAATATATTATGTGTATAGCAGGACACATAAAGTCAAATGTTTGCAGCCTTACCCCTTGACAGCAAAGATGTTCCTTCTGTTAGACCCTAGATTGGAGATGCATAGTGTGTTACTTCACAACAAAAAGGTTGAAGATAGTTAGCAAGGTGTTTGATTCAATCTATTATAATCCGAAGATGAAAATCATTATTTTAGTTTTGTTCAAAATGATCATTGTAGAAGAAATGCTTACATCTAACTAAACTAATGAAAAGAATCAAAGAGCTAAGTGGTCCTAAATCCTAATTGGAAGCAATACTTTTTCAGACATGTGAACATCAGAAACGTGAACACACCCATTGCTTCTTTGACAGAATCATAACCAGTACAGGATTGTAGACACAAGTAAAGGGTCTCACTCGTGTAATTGATCTTGTGCTTTTCTTTCTTTTCCCTTTATCCAGTGCGAGAAAAGGTGAGCTTCTGCAGAGTGCAGACTGCATACCTGGAGGAAAAGTTTTTCTCTCGAACATAACCAGCTCCTTGAGGACATCACAGGTGATCCATATGAAATGACGAGTAGTCATCAAGAATGAGTTGCCCATTAGTAACTGAGTGATCTAGTACAAACTTAAGTTCTAGCAAACAGTGATCATGGACAGCATTGCCAAAGCTCTTTTTCTAGTGGCAGATCATTTTGGACCATTTCACAATAAGGATGGAGGTTTCACCACGTTTTAAAGGAATTGTTCTTCTAAGGAGTGATTATCTCACCCCATTGTTAAGGGGCTGGATTGGTGTCCTATTAGTGGAGCGGATGCGGAGTGGCTACAGCGTAGATTTGAGGTAGAGGAGATTTGTCAGGCGGTTTGTGATATGGAGGGGGATAAGGCACCCGACGTGGATGGTTTCATGATGGCTTTCTATCAGCGTTGTTGTGACACTATTAAGCGATATCCAATTAGGGTGTTTGGAGAGTTCTGTGAGTTGGAGGTATTTTTGTAGGTGTGGCAAATTCGACTTTCATTACTTTGGTCCCTAAGAAAGATCGTTCCTTGAAGGTTAAGGATTTTATGCCATTAGCTTAGTCACCAGCAAGTACAAGCTTATCACTAAGGTCCTAAGGTCCTGGCTAACAAATTAGGTAGAGTCACTGGGGGTACTATTTCTTCCTGTGAGGGTGCTTTTGTTGAGGGCCGACAGATCTTAGATGTTGTTTTGGTTGCAAATGAGCTAGTTGAGAATGTTAAGAATTGTGGGGGGCGAGGTTCAGCTCTTAAGCTCAATTTTCAGAAGGCTTATGATAGAGTGAGTTGGATTGTTTTGGATAAGCCATTCTTAGATGGCATAGGTGGATCATGGGATTTTTTTAATACTTCTTCCTTCTCTGTCATGGTTAATGGGTATCCTAGAAGTTGCTTTAGTGTCTCTAGAGGTATTAGGCACGATAATCCTTTTTTGCATTGTCTTTTACCCTAGTTGCAGATGTGTTGAACACGTTGGTCCTTAGAATACCAAGGGGGGCCTTGCTGAGGAGATTTAAGTGAGGAGGGAGTTGATTCGGGTCCCCATCCTTCAGTTTGTTGATGATACCATCTTCTCTCTCCAGGATGATCTTAGTTTCTTTAAGAGTGTGTTGACCATCATTCAAGCATTTGAGTCCATCTCTGGTCATAAGGTGAATTTGTCTAAGAGTGGGCTTGATGGGATTAACACTGACCATTCATATTTGATCGCTTGCTTGCCATTGTATTCAAGAGTGGCCTATTACCTACTTAAGGTTTCCGTTGGGAGGTAAGCCGAACTCAGTCGTTTGTTTTTGGGATCCTATGGTTGAAAATGTGATCAAGCGTTTAGATGTTGGAAAGGATCATGCAAGACTTTCTTTGGTCGAGAATGAGTGAGGACTAGGCATCATTTGGTAGCCCATGACAATATGTGTAAGGCTAAAGAAATGGGAGGAGTTGGTCTTTGTAACTTGATGTTTTATAACATTTCTCTAGCTGATAAGTGGCTTTAGTGGTTCCTTTTGGGTTCTCTCTCGCACAAGGTCGTTAAGAGCATATATGGCTTTTTACATAATGGATGGGAATCATGGGATACACTTCCTGGTGGTGGAGTTACTTTTTCTAGTCCCTGGAAATTCATTTTACACATATATTCTTCTTTGGTCCCCTTAGTTAGCTTTAACGTTGCACTAGGGGCAGGTTCAGTTTCAGGAAGACACTCAGTGGGGTAAGGTTCCTTTCTCGATTTCTTTTCCTCGATTATACAGTCTCTCCGCTCTTCAAGTCTTCACCACATGCCAAGCACTGTTGTTAATTCCTTTATATCGTGGAACTTTCATTTCACTAAGGTATTCTTGGGAGGGAGTCAGATGAGTAACCTGAACTTTTTCCTTTGCTTTACTCATTCTAGGGTGGGGGCTCTATCAAACACAACGATCTTCCCATGCAAATCTTTCTTCCAGCATCTGATATCTAATCTTGTTGATTCATCCTTCCCTCTAAGCTCATTCAATTGGGGTGCCAAAGTTCCCCTCAAGGTGCGTGCTTTCCTTTGGACTGCAGTTCTTAATAGAGTTAACACCAACAATTTGAGACAAAGATGAGGTCATACAAGTTGCTTTTACTCGATATTTGTGTAATGTCATATAGAATTTCGGAGACAAATGTACATCTTTTTCTACATGCCTCTTGTTTGGCATGCATACCAGCGACTTTCTGGTATTTTTGGTGAATACTGGATGTGTCCTCCTGATTTGTTACAGATGTTTCAAATTAGATTCAAAGGTTTTGGGCCAAGAAAGGAGGGCATGGCAATAGTAGTATGCAAAGCACATAAAAAGTATCTTCTAACTTCCATAGGTAATTAAGTTCAACATTTCCTAGTACTATCTAAGCCTGACCATCTATTATCCTTCATTAACTTCATATATATTCACATCAGAATTAACAAAAATTGAGTGGAAGATAAAGCTGAGAAGTAAACAGCTAGTAATCCTAGGCAAAAACCAAGATCAAATGATATGTCAATATAAATAAATCTGAGCAATGGACAAATTCTGAGTACCTAAATACAAAATTCACTGTCGTGACTAATAAAAATTTGTACACCTAAAAGAGTTCAAAGTGAATCGAAAACTAAGGAGAGCCTGGAAGCAACGATGAAAATGAGTAACAATTAGGAGACCTTAACAAGGACTATGATGCAAAGTCCAAAAAGAGAATAAACCAATGTGTTTTAGTTTTTTCAGTAAGTACCTGAGCCAGTTGTCTGCTTGAACGGCTTCTGAATTCAGGCAGCCAATGGAAGCAAGATGAGCACAAACTTCATCAAGGGAAAAACGCTTACTGTGATGGAGCTCTCTTTGATGTGCTTTTCCGTCTCTTGAGCAGCCCCTCCATCAAAGTAAAATAAGCTGTTTTATTCACAGCTACTCCTTTATGTGTAGCCTCTTCATATGTGTCCATTGCTTCCTTGTATCTCCTTTCTGTACACAATTGATTTATCTTCTCTGAAAAAGCTGTAACTGAATCTAAATTCACTTGAACATTGGCCTCCACTTTTTCAGGATTCTCAGATTGTGAGATTTGATCATGTAATTTTTCAGCCTCAACCATTCTTTCCCTGAGTTCTTCCGCTTCCTCCATTCTCCCCACACTAATAAGTGCTTTAAAAATAGCATTAAATGTGTACCTATCTGGCTCTAACTTCTTTTCCTCCATGTCTTTGACAAAATTCAAAGCATCCTCAAGCCTGCCTTCCTTGCACAGACTTGTTATCAATGTGTTATACGTAACTGCGTCAACTTCTTTCCCTTTTGAGACCCAGGTGTTAAAAAGCTTAATAGCTTTTTCCAACATACCATCACTGCAAAGTCCTCGCAGTAGAATATTACACGTGTACACATCTGGTTTAAATGAATTCTCAACCATTTTGTTGTGAAACTGAAATGCTTGCTCAACCTTACCCTCCCAGCAATAACCATTGATGATAGTGTTGTACGTAATCTCATCAGGGAACAAGCCATTCTCTAGAAGTTCATTTAGCTTGTCAACTGCTTGATTAGTTTTTCCTGATTTGCAGAATCCTTTAATGAGAGCATTATAAGTGGCAGCAGTTGGAATGATCCCTTTCTCTTTCATCTCATCCCACACCTTCAATGCACTATCCTCTTTTCCATCATTGAAGTAACCTGTAATAAGAGTGCCATAGCTTACTTCATCAAGAACATAACTCCGCGTACCAGCACTACATAGTAGGTTGTAAGCTTCATTAATCCTCCCCGTTGCACAAAGAGTGTGAAGAAAAGTATTTAGTGTGAAAGTATCCATCTTCAAACCCTTTCTACCCATCTCATCCATCATCTTGAATGCTTCAGCAAACTTTCCTGCTTTGCAATACGCATTTATAAAGGTATTATAAGTCACACAATCAGGGGAAAGCCCATTCTCTTCCATCTTCCGTAAGTCACTAATCGCCTCTTCAAATTTTCCTGCCTTGCAAAACCACTTGATGAGTACATTATGGGTGACTGCATTTTTCTCGACTCCCTTCTCACTCATCTCATCAAGCAACCTAAACGCCTCATCTTTTTTCTTATATGCAAGGCACCCGTTAATCAATGTATTATAAGTAAAAACATCAGGAGACAGCTTCAACTTTTTCATCTGGTCTCGCATCTTAAAAGCCTTAGCAATCTTCCCCTCATTACACAACCCATCAATCAACATATTATACGTCCAAATATCCGGCAACAAATTATTCTGAGTCATCAAATCAATAATCTGCGCCGCCTCCTTCAACCACCCCATCTTACAATACCCATAAACCAATATATTATAAGTATTCCTATTAGGAACCAACCCTTTACTCTTCATATCACTCAACAAATCCCGAACCTCGTTCAACCTACCTTTCCTACACAAAGCATTCAATATGGTATTATATGTAACATGATCAGGGCAACAATCAAACTCTCCCATAAGCCTAACCATTTCCAAAGCATCCTTAAACCTAGATTCTAAGCAATACCCATTAATCAAAATATTGAAAGTATTCACATTCGGGGCGATACCGAGCTTTCCCATATCATCAAACAATTCCCTACAAATTGAGAGAGAATGAGAAGATGGGTGCTTTACCAGTGAATTGAGAAGGGTGTTGCAAGTTAGCAACTTGGGTTTCAAATTGAGGCGCTTCATCTTCTTGAAAATGGGGATTGCAAAATGGGGATTGCCCAACTGGGAATATGACCCAATAGCTGTATCATAGAGGGCTTTTGATGGGGTTGGGAGATTAGAGGATGAAGAAGGGTGAAGAAGGTGTTGGTGGAGAGTGTTGGAAGAATCTGAGGAGATGAAGGAGAGCATGAGGGATTTGGCATCAGAGAATTTGTTGTGTCTGAAGAGGGATGGGAGGAGGGTGAGGAGAGAGGTGAGAGAGTGTTTGGGTGATATTGGTGGTGGGTTTGGGGTTGTCACCATTTTTGGTGTTCTGGTAATTGTTTGATGAATGAATGAATAAACAGAGGAGGGTTTTGACAGGGGCTTTTGGCGAAGTGGTAAAGAGAGAGCCCTAGGCCTTGTTCAGTTGTCTGGCAATCAAAGTACTTTGGCAGTGATAGCTAGTAGCTAGTTTGATGTTTACCTTTTATAAGACGACTTTGTGAACAGACAACTTATAAAAAATATTTTATGAACCACTCCCTTATATGATACTTCCAGTTGTACAACATTACAAAACGCCATTTTCCGGCCAAATTTTAATTTTTTTGAGCGATATGCCCTCATATGCACCCAATGTGAAACCCTCTCTTCCCCCTTTTTGTTCTGTTTCTAATTTTCCCTCAATTTCCCATTTTCCCTTTAATCTTTCCAATGTTATTTAGAAATCAATCCTCTATGCTCGATCTCTCTCTTCTCTCTCACTATGAGGAATCACAAGCGCACTGTAAATGACAAATAAGCCAAGCAATTTGAGATTTTGGGAGTTTTTCATTACCGACATAAGTTCTTTCCGATTATGAGTTTTAAGGTTTCAAAGTTAGGCAATTAGCGTTCAAGTTGGGTTTTCTTTTGGCCTGAATTTACGAATTGGTTGTAATTTGGTGGTGAATAGCGACCATGTCAAACTCGAGGTATGCTCGCTCTCCATTTTGTGGACAACATGCAGGTATGGCAACATGGAAGCAAGTGAAGAAAGAAAGAGAGAGACTCATCTTTTCAAACTTTTTCAACAATGGTAATAAAAAAAAAAAAACTAGCAGAGCAAGGTTGGAGAGAGGAGAAGCTCACAACTATGATGAAAAAGATAAAGCTGCTCAGAGCTAAATTCAATTGATGTAAGTAGTAAATTAGGAGTTACCAATGGTTAATGGGATGGAAAGAGAAAATGATTGTGGCTAAGAAAAGAAAAATAGGGAGGATTTGAGGGTATATCGGTCAAAAAGAATAAAATTTGGTCGGAAAATGGCATTTGGTAGTGTCGTGCAACCGGAAATATCATAAAAGGGAGTGGTTCACAATTTTTTTTTTATAAGGTATCTGTTCACAAAGTCGGTCTTATATAAGGTAGTGGTTCACAAAAAATCCTTTAAAGAATCCTTCACCAACAAATTGGTTAAGGAAAAGTCGAACAAGTCCGATCAAGTAAGTAGCTGAGGAAGACATGTCCTTAATTAGCCATAAAATCAGCTACAACCTTAGCTTCCCTAAACAATGAAATACCTCCAATTGGTCAAAATAGAATAAATCGCAACGAGTATCTATAATAATATTTTCAATTTTCCAGAAAATGTGTCATTCAGCCCAAATTGCTTTAATAGCTGCTAGGTGATCACCCTCTACAGTGATAATTTTGAAACCAAGATTCCTGGCTGTTCAAACTCCTTCGCGAAGGTCAATAGCTTCATCCACTATTAATGTTTGATAAAGTGGGGTAAATAATAAGTATATAGAGATAATTAATAAGTGTTGTTTCTCATTAGTTTATAATAATTTTTAGATCAAAAAAATTAGAGTTTTTTGCGAGGAACCCCTTATATAATACTCCCTCCGTCCCACAATAACTTAGACATATTGACTTGCGCGGTCTCCAAGACAACACTTTGACCATTAATAATTACAATTATATAAATTGAAAACTTAAAACAAAATGATATTTCGA
>BSSO01006170.1:0-12276 GCA_030267885.1 Mesembryanthemum crystallinum
ACTCAATTGACATGTGAGTTGCAGATTACCAAGCGTAAACTTCAACTGAGAACGGAGGGAGTAAGATTTCTCAAAAAGTATCATTTAGCGTTATGGCCTTATTTCGATAATCAAAAGTGTAATTTCACTTGCATGGACGCGAGTCCAGGCTGCTGCTTGGACCTAGGCCCATGCAGAGAAGTTGGTCTGCAATTGCAATGTGAATTGGCCCGCATTTGACAAGGCCTTATGGCCTGCTATAAAAGAAGAGCTGCAATAAAAACAAGGGCCAAGTCCCATGCGTTAATAATCCTAGAAGAAAAAGACGTGTGGGGCCCTTATGGGCTATGGCAGCTAATCATTTTCAAAAATCTTTTTCTTTTATATTTATTTATTTATTTTTTTGAAAAGGCAAGAAATTCAGGTTATCCCAATACTAGGATTAGCCTAG
This sequence comes from Mesembryanthemum crystallinum, assembly GCA_030267885.1. Lineage (NCBI taxonomy): Eukaryota > Viridiplantae > Streptophyta > Magnoliopsida > Caryophyllales > Aizoaceae > Mesembryanthemum > Mesembryanthemum crystallinum. The sequence continues at coordinate 431 of BSSO01006170.1, forward strand.
AATCTTTAACCAGTAAGTTACTTAAAACCCAATCGAAAGAGTTCGACCATAAAAGCAGCTGAGCGATTGAATAACCAAATTAGCCAATCTAGGAAAAATTCCACTTTGATTACCTGAGGTATGGCATAATCATTTTTTGGTTATCTTAGTTTTGCATATTCCCACTTTGGTTACCAGTAATTTGAAAATTAGTTTCACTTTGGTGATTTCCGTTAGTTCCATCAAGTTGATTGTTAGTTTGCTAAGCAAAACAGCAGCGTTGCAATAATGAGATGGGCCTTTAGGTTATTTGGCGTTATACCCATTCCATATGGGCTGTCTGCAGTGGTATTCATAACCCTTATCAGTATTGTTTTCTTCTCTATTAGGGTTTTCTTTATTTGTTTTCTTAAGTGGAAAATGTTTTTGAATGCAGTTTTGTGTGTGGTAATGGATATTGTGTTGTTATTATATGATACATGTGTAGTAAACTAATAGTCAATTTGATTGAGCTAACGAAAATCACCAAAGTGAAACTAATTTTCAAATTACTGGTAATCAGATTGAGAATATGCAAAATTAAGGTTATCAAAAAATGATTATACCATATCAGGTAACCAAAGTGAAATTTTTTCTAAAATCTACTACAGAATTCGCTTCTCTAAAATCTGATACAAACAAGTTTTTGTATCTACACTATCAAAAAAAAAGAAGAGATCTAGCCACTCTTAAGTCTAATGGCCTCAATGACAATAGTATAAATAGTGAAACAATGCTGGCCCAAGTATAATTATACTAATTGGGCCGTCATATGTAGCTCTGCCCAATTGATCAGAATTCAAGGGGTCGTTGTTTGTGGCGACAGAATCCGTTACTTGATTCCATCCCATAGTAGTGTTTTTGTGTTCAATGGATCATCCCCAGTTCATTGCTTGGGATTCAAAAACCTTTATAACTTATTGAGATTTAGACCAGAAAAACAAAAAGGACGACCGCCATTGATGCTCATTTATCATTACTTCTTTGGAGAATTGATTTCAAGTACCCAGTTTTAACCCCCTTAAGGTACACAACTCTCTATCTCTCCACTTTGGAATTGTTTACATGATGTTTGATTATGATAATTGTAATGCTTCTCTTAGTAATCCATGCCCCATTTTTCTGTACAAGGGTTTTTGTTTTACAGGGTTTGGCTCATCAATAATCATCTTCTGGTGGTTGAATTTCAATTGAAGAATGAAAATGTCAACAGGTATGTATAACTTTTGTTTGCACTCCACCTGTTCGACAAAATGCCCTTCATACGATGTGTGTTTTTTTGTTTTGTTTTTGTCTTGGGAGTAACTAGATTATGATAGACTAATATGATCTAATCATGAGATGATCAATTATGGATTAGTTTCATTGATTCAAGCAAGGACTGCTTCCAAATTGAAGTAAACTTTAACCATCTGGAATTTGATTACACAGCCAAAGAAATATCACTGCGAAAACCCGACTCTTCTAAATACAACCTTGTGGTTATCTGGGTTAGTGCCCATTTGTTAAGAGGCACAAGTATGATACTACTTTAAGACGACATGTTTGCCATTATATAATACCCTCCTCTCTGTTCCACTTGATTGTCTTAGTTTGAATGTTTAACAATGCATGCTTCACTTTATTAAGTAAAGGTAAAAGCGGAAAAGAAAGGAGGAAGATGAGTGATATGAAAAGAGTGTAATTGATCACATGAGCAACCATGAGCATGGATCACATGAGAAACCATGAGCATGCATATATCTATATAATGCTCATCGCTTTTAATAATCATTACATCCAAGCAGGGCCGTCCCAAAGTTTTTAAAAAATTTCAAGGGGCCCTGTGTGTAAATGACAATGGGGCCCTTCTGGTGAACAATATATACAAATTTCAAGAGATAATTTCATTTCATAAAAGATTTTTCTTTGAAATTTGATAAAGATGAGGCCCTTTTAAATTGGAGGCCCTATGCGGTCGGTCACTTTGCACATGCTAAAGGACGGCCCTGCATCCAAGTGAAGGCCACATTTGAATTCTAATGTTTGATGTTTATTGATGATTCTAAAAAAATTTGTTTAGATTTCAAAAACAGGAAATATTTTGTCTACTTTTAAGGGACTAATTTCAAAGGTTTTTTTTTTNGTGTTGGAACATTAAGTGTCGAACTAAGAAATTTAAAGTGGAATGGTGGGAGTTCATGTTTAACCTGTATTTGAATGATGAACTGTGAGTGCCTGAAAGACTCAAGAGCCACTTAAGGTACACAAGCTGTTCATCTGCACTTACTAGGAAATGTGTTTATTTTCTGATTTTTTTTTTGCACATTTGCACCCCAAATTTGATTGTAAATTCTTGTTGTGATTCAATTTTCTTGGTGTCATCACTGATTTCAGGGTTATGCATGGGAATTCAATGTCAGCTTGGAACTGTAAATAAACCAAACAAGGCATTTGTGGGTAATGCGTGTTTCTATTTCTTGGTACTAGAATATGTCCTTAATCTACTTTCAATGATTTCTCTTCACTTTGTTTATTTGTGTAGTACTGTCATCTTTTGTGTTTGATAACATCCTATGACTATGAGATAAGTCTTTACATTTCATGTTTTTTATTTCAAAGCAAATATTACCAAGTCTTATGTCCAGAACAAACCAGAAGTAATAGCATCTCTATCCATCCATAAAGTCTAAGATTCTACCATTGGCAATCTTATTGTAGTTACAAAAAGATCTCAACCCTTTGACTACTTTCTTGATTATCCTCGCATGCTTTTGTTCTTTTAGTATGTCTCCAGTAAGCAAATAACAAAGATTTTATGATGAACTACGCAAGAGAGTAATTCCCTAATCCCTCTGCTTAAATGCCCTGTTTTAACTCTAATATTCCAGAAAGCTAATTTTCAGAAAGGAAGACAGAAATATCTGTTCTCTCACCTAGTGCAACCTCCTTACTAGAGGCATTTCTAACCTTGGATAGCATTGGGCTTTCTACCAGCTACTGTGAAACAGAAAAAGATTCTCATTTTTTCAGTAGGCATACCTTACGCCTTCAACCTGCTTCACTCAGTATAGGGAATCCAGTGGGCGGTGGCAACATCCTAGACGGTTCTCCTGCAGCAATATAACCATTCTTGATTACACTAATATCACCACGTCTTGTTTATCAGGTTTCACAATACAGGTTTCTTTATGCTTAAATGGTGGAGTATCACCTCAATTATTTATTTAGCTTTTACTTGAACTCAATTCTTCAAAGTTGTAGAAATGGATGATATTTCCTTGTCAAGATTGCAGCCCTATTTTGCTTGAGTGATCCTGCCTGAAGAGACTGGCAGTTTCTGCTTAATTCCCTCTTATTGGGTTTCTAATTGGGCATCGCAGGTCTAGGCTGATGATCCTCACTGACATTAAAACTGCAGGAGCTTGCAGTTTCTGATTTGACACTCGTAAACCCTTTCTAATCAACAATTCGAAGTACATGTAGTAACCTCTTCTTGTTTGTTGTCCACATGCTTATTACCGAGCTACTTAACTCTCTACTAACCTCTTATCATAGAAATGGAGACATAATGTACATCAGCAGAAAACCTAATAGTGTGCCGGAAAGAGAGACAATAATGAGGGTATTCTTAGCTTTATAGGGAATAAACAACATGAAGAAGGTTGATTAATTCATGCCAGGTCTCTTTCATTAAATGCAGGTATACACAGGAGTGGACAACATTTATTCAGACTCCAGGTCAATTCAAGGAATGTAAGAGTGTGTGCAACGTCTGAGTCATTAGACGCTTTCCCTGCAAGTAAGAATAATGAAAAAGACCGGCCTTTAGTCAAGATGTGCGGAATTACATCAGCTAGAGATGCTGCCATAGCAGCTGAAGCTGGTGCTGACTTTATTGGGATGATTATATGGCCAAAATCAAAACGTTCTGTCTCTCTTTCAACTGCAAAGGAGATTTCAGAGGTTGCTAGGATGTACGGGGCTGAGCCTGTAGGAGTTTTTGTAGATGATGATGCTGACACAATTCTAAGAGCAGCTGCTACATCAAACATTGAATATGTACAGGTATAAGTGAAGCACATATTCTTTGCACATAGCTTTTGTCAGCACTCGGTAATTCTCTGAAGCTGTAAAGCTGTGCAGCTTCATGGGCATGTTTCTCGGACTGCTTTCCCACTGCTGGTAAAGGAGAACCGGGTAATTTATGTTCTTCATTCTGATAAAGATGGAGTGCTCCTGAATCATATCTCTGAACAAGAATGTTCTTTAGCTGATTGGATTCTTGTGGATAGTGCAACAGGAGGCAGGTATGTCTTTTTTTACTGTCAGTTCTTGAGCCGTACTTGGTAACAACAGTGAGAACTAGCACAATCCATCATTGTTCCTTTCTTTGTATAATTACTGCTGCTGACAGGCATTTGCATCATACAAACACCATAATAGTATAGTGGGTGCAGCTCCTGCTTATCAATGGGTTGGCTTCTGTTGATTAAAAACTCAAGTCAAATCATTTAGGGATATAGAGATCATTGTCCAACTGCCGAAAAGTTTATGCAAATCTGAAACGGCTGGACAGAAGTAATTCATATAAGCTATCATATCTCATGATTAACTCAAATCCCATCTTCAGTTTTATATCTTAAGTTGAGAACATAAATACATAAAGTTTTTACATGTAAATGCACGTTATATCATAGAACAGGAATAAACTTGATCTATGTGCGCATATTATGTTAGTACATATATCTTCTGACAATGCTTGAACTTTATATAATGTCTCAAATGGCTTGTCGCTTTGTTTTTGTGTAATGTATTATAGTATTGTGTTGTGTTGTGGTCCACTAAAATTCTAGCTGTTAGATCACATATTCACTCCACGATTCCTTTGTTTTCTTTTTTTTTTTTTTTTGGGGTTGGGGGTAGGTCGGCTTTGAAGTAGAGAAGCTTATTGACACTAGCTTTTTTTAATATTGACATACTCCATACATTAAAAACATCAACGGAAGATTAACGGAGAATAATTAAATTTCTATGGTATTATTTCATTCATTTCTTTTTATTATTATTATGCAAATAAGAGTACAGATAAATTGGCTAAGCATGCTACGTAGGTTGACATGATTATTAAACAGACTGAGTTAGTATTGAACATTTTCAACCCATTTAATAAATGTGCTTAGTATTTTTATTAGAGGTTTTTGATCCATCTGTCTTTCTTCAACATGAACACATACACGATCCAAGTAGACCTATTTGCCAGGACATAAGCATTCTATGTGCGCTAAGTCTTGTATGAACTAAATCCATACGATGGTCTAAGTGGGAGTTACCCTTGTTACGTGTAGAAGTCAACCCTCTAAAAGTAGAGGCCATTTTGAGAGTCTTCCGCTAAAAGTGAAGAAGTCATCCCTTAAAAATTGATCCGTACAATAGACTGAGACTATGCAAGACCTACTCTAGTATTTCAGCTGGGAAGTCAACCTAAGTTCATGCTAGTGAATGAGGTCACCAGCAGCCCCACATATTTCATGAGCACTTCCTAACGTGATTGCTTTATATAACATTATAAGTAGTGTCCCATATCTCATAAGCACTTTCTAACGTGATCACTTTTATGTAACTACTATCTAATTGAAATCAGCAAATCAAGTGATCTTAAAAACAATTATTGCGGGCCTCGGAGACACGATGCTTAGATATTTTATTAGTTCTGCTTCTGCAGATGCATACAGATATTTGTTCGTCATATTCTCTTAAGAAAAGTCATCCCTATCGTCCACAATTAATAGTCACTATTATTGTTATTGTCGTTCATGTGTTAAATTTCAATTACTTATGGTTGATATTTTTGCTTGTGTGGTAGTGGGGAAGGATTCAATTGGACGCAGTTCAAACTACCATCAATAAAAAGCAAAAATGGCTGGCTGTTAGCTGGAGGAATCAACCCAGGGAATGTTAAGGATGCTCTTTTCACTCTTCGCCCGAATGGAATTGATGTTAGTAGCGGAATTTGTGCAGCTGATGGTATCCAAAAGGATCAGTCACGGATATCTGCTTTCATGAGTGCTGTGAATTCCGTCCAGTATTCATAACACCATTGTAGTGTAATTCAGAAATATACAGTTTTGGGTGCTAAACCTGGGTTACAGTATTGTATTTTTTCATTATTAATCTTGTGAGACTCTCATACAGATGGTTGTAGATTGAGAAAATTGCATAGAAACTTGGATGATGTGTCATGAACTATCTTTTATAGGAAGGGCAAAGGCCCCTACAATATAATATGGGAGGGTAAATTGGACAATAAGATTTATGTCACGAGAAGCGCGCTGAATGCCTGTGCGGCGCTTGACACCTCTAATGTTATGTTGAGCTAGCCTATCCCATATGTGCAACAAGCTCAGAAATCAACAAGAGACGAGGTAACACGCTAATAAAGACGAGGTAACACGCTAATAATGATACTAACCTGCATCGAAACAAATGCACAAGAGTCGCCTCATATGGCATTTCAGTTGCACCTTGTATTGGGCGAAAATGTCACCACGTGAAACTTAAGTCTTGTTCATTTCGTCATTTACTTGCTGCATTTAGTTCAGTTCAACTTAGCATCATTATTTGATAATTGAAATGAACAAAGTCTTGATGTACAAAGTATCTAGGCTTTAAAAACTAAGTCATCCTAGTGAGAATCTTTTGTCCCACTATTGTGTCACCTCTTGTCCCACTCCTTTCAATTGACACATAAATCTTTCGGGATAAGAGATTTAATGGGACATAATTGTAATAAATCTCAATTGAAGCCACCGGTTTCAAAATTAGGAGACTTTAAGTTTACTAGTTTTTATTTAGGTGTTTAATTTTACTACTTCTATCTCCTCCCATGCATGTGATGTGGGAGATGGACTTGTTTGTTGCCCCAAACTTTCTCCAACTAATTGTCTTATCTAACATTAAGCTCCTCAAATTGTTCGTACTTGTATAATCAACCTCCAAAACTTTACTATGCCATTTAAAGGCAACATGAAACTTTCAATTTATACAAGAATTTCAGGCTATAAATTAGCAAACAATGCACATATAAATAGCGTTTATATTAGGTGGGCACCTTTCAATTAAAGAGTTCCTGGATCTGTCAAGTTTGTGTCAACTCAATAGATGAAGATGTAGATGATAGTGAGTGGAGTAGTTTGGTTTTATTATTGCCCCTCTTTATGATTATTATTGTTTATGGACCCATTAAAATTGGTCCCTACTTTTCGGACCTTAGGCTAAAAATGTACAACAACTGTGGTCCGTGGATAACAGGATAGAGAGCTTCTATTAGATGCTATCAACTAACCACCATTCATCTTTGTGATGAAAAAGCACCATTCATCTTTCCTAAAAGAACCTGAAAAATCATGTACACTAGATCTACTTGTACAAAATTGCAAATAATTGACATGTATTGTCGCTATCGCAACCTCCCCCACAACCTATAAGCATGCTATAGTGTTGATGACGTTGTACTATGTACTCTATATGAGTCACATATTGTAGGGGACTGAAAGTACCTAATTTGAATTGAATGTGTTGAACTAAACCAAATCTAAAATCGATAAGTTGAAATGAACATACCTGAACACTTGGTCACAAATGGCAATCCGGACAAACAATCGGATATGGAGGGAGTTAGTACTTGTCATTTGAGAAATCGTGATTTTCTTATCATCAAACTAGACGAGTGATAGTTACACGTACATATAAAAGAGACGGTGTAATTCATATTACTAGAAGCCATGTTCATTATTATTCTTGTATGTAGTTCTAAAATAGAAAATTTGACTAATACGTAAATAACAATGTTGTCGGTATCATATGAAATTTACGAGTTCTAGAGCTTTATGAAATGCCATGGAATCAAATCGAGTCCACATCCACACTTTGTTAAGCTATTCAAGAACATCATCTACTCAAATCCTCATACAATACAACCCAAGTTCCAAAACAACACATAACACATTTGAGCAAGCTAAACCAACAGTTTTGGTCTTTTGCTGGTAACTTTTAAAACGTTGAGTACCATAAAATGTCTCACACATTTCCTTCAAAATTGAGGTATTGTAACATGCGCAAAAGAAACCATGAATAGTGCCCATCACTAGTCTAATTAATAATGTGATTAACCATAAACTTTGAAGTATGGAGATAATGTTACAATAACAACAGTAACCTTCCAATAACATCCTAGCATTTATCAGGATTTGAGAAGGTCAAAGTATACATACTTTAACGTCTAACAAGTGAATATTCATAATACTAATAATAACAATATGTATATACTACATAGTATTTGGCATAATATCTCTGTAACATTGGCAGCACTAACAGAGATGAACTGAGTTGTTCTAGTTACATCAGAGCATGAAATTAAGTCCATACAATATACTAGCAAAAGATGTGATGTACAAACTCATCATCAACAGAGATAATAACTGCCTCTTTGTTTTTCTTTATTGTTCAAAACTCCTATTCTCACTATTCTTTCCAACCTTTCTCTGGATTGAAGTACAAAAACATAGCATTCGCTTAAAAAACATAGCATTTTGCCATTTCTATAATAAGATAAGTTACATCTGCATAATGCCCCCTCCTACATTGGTTGAGAGGACAAACAACAAGGGAACAAACAGCAGCGCGAAACCCAAATGGCTATATAACTTCTAAACAGCAGGGTTTAGCAGTAAAATTGACTAATAAAAAGAATAGATAAAATTCTTCTTCTTGTAGTAGAACATATTCATCTGCTCCTTTTATTCACCTGGCTCCTTTTGCTAAAAAGAATCAACCTTCAGTAGTTATGAATCATTAAGATCGGGGTCGGTTTGATAATAGACAACATCCCCAGTGTCACTAACATAGTGATCTTTCCTCAAGCTGTCTATAAGGACACCCAGTAAGTGAAGAGGAAATGGTGCTGACTTCTTTGGTTCCCTGTAGTACTTCCCAAGAACAGGCTTCACTGCTTCAGTCTGCAAGGTGAATATAAATCATTAGGAAACAAACGGGAAAGGACTAAACTAAGGCAATGCAAAGAGATAGTGATACTCACAGCTTCTCTTAGATGGTAATGCGGAATTTGGGGGAAGAGGTGATGTACAACATGGGTACCAATGTCGTGATGAACATTGTTTATCCATCCATAATCACGGTCAAGTGTCGTTAGCCCTCCTCGAAGGTAACTCCATTCCTGGTTGATTAATCAGGCGCACAGATTAGGAGCTTGTTTGGCCTAGCTTCTTATAGGCTTGAGCTTCTCTCCTTATTTTTCCTTCACTATCTACCCCCTCCACTTCCTCTACCTCTCTATTTTCAGCTTTTGAGAAGCTAAAAACACCTTCTAGAACCAAGAAGCATAGTTTGTGCTTCTTGGTTCCCTAGGGGATGTTTTTTAACTTCTTAGAAGCTTAAGCCTTAAAATGGAAAGGTGGAAGGGGTAGATTGAAAAGGAAAATGGGGTAGACCATAGGAGTTAAAATTTTCAAGAAGTTAGGCAAAGACACTCTAGATTTCTGAACTACACCAAGAGAAACCTTGACCACAGTTGAAATTACAAAATTGTGGACCACAACTTCAATTAACCAAGCAAAACTTAATGATGGTTTTAGATAGATGCTCAAAAAGCTCGTAAATCAGTTCATACCTCTCCACGGTACCAAGGAAGTTTCTCATCATGGCCATGGTGATGCAAGTAGGTCACCATGTCCAACCACATGACAAAGAGCTGAAACGATTTTCAAATGCGCGAAATCAATTTCCACTCTATTGTAACAAGCTTCTACAATGAAAATGATCATGGAAAGGAAAATTCAAAACCTACCACATAAGGAACCCCATAGATCTTGAGCAACTGCATAGGACCCATGACGAATGCCAAACACACAAGCAGAGCAACCATTGCAGACCAACAAACTGTGGAGGTTATAACATCTTCCCTTGTGTTCTGAGGGAACAAATCACTGTCTGGATGGTAGTGCGAGCCTGACTTTCCAGGACTTCGCCTCCACTGCAATAAGACCAGTAAGGTTAAACCTTAACAAACATACAATGAAATAGAAACAAAATGGAGGAAAATTTACAGCCGGATTTGAAAGCTTACCAGATAAATTGGGTATGCAAGCAAGGGAAATGGTAAGGTAAACCTTAACAACTTGGTTGCATTGTCCAGATTCTTGTATACTCTTTCAGATAGCTAGATATATGAACATATGATATGAATGAATCAGTAAAACAAATTCCTTTGGAAAATGAGAAAAAACACTAAAAATTAAAGCCAAAATAACTTACTGGGTGCCATGATTCATCGTTCTCAACATGCCCATGGTTGTTATGATGAGTTTTATGACTAAGCCTCCTACATTATCACCAAAAAAATCCAAAACTTCTAAACAGATTAATCATTGTACTACTCAAAATGTCAATAACCAACAAAACTAGCCACAAAAAGACTTGAAGCTAAATTGACAAGGAACATACCATCCATGATAGGGAACAAGGATAAACGAGTGAAGCAAATGGCCAACGACGTTATTCAGCTTCGGGTTATCCGAAAAGCTCCCATGTCCACTGCCAAATCCAGTAACAAATGTCAACTCAAATTGATCAAACAAGAATATATTCTATAACAACAAGAAAGAAGACAGAAACAGAACAACACAGCAACCCACATTACAAGCAAGGAACTTTTTGCCATACATATTGTAAATCATAAAAATGCTAACAAAAAAGTTTCCATTGATGAGACTAACCATCTTATCTGATGAGATAAGATTACAAATCAATAAGACGATAAGCATTCGTCTTTCTAATCACAGTATACTAAATCACATTTTGAGTTTCTCCTTGGCAAATCTCGCTCTCCCAAGAGTTTCTAAGAAACCAAAATGTAGCTTCATTTTTACCTTTCTTAGCAAAAGTTAAGATCTAGAAAGTAAAGAGAACCCACTAAGGCAATCTAGCATTTCATAACTTTATAGATTCCTCCACTAAAATACCCAGAAAACAAAACAAAACAAAACAAACCCAGCTAAACAAACAATCAATGCTTCATCAAAACACCATTAAAAGCTGAGATTCAAAGAAACAAAAAACAAAAAAAAAAAAAGTAATGGGTGACTTTAACATACCAATCATGACCAAGAACAAAGATTGCCCAGAACATGGTGCCCTGAGCAAACCAATAAAAAGGCCAAACAACCCAGTCATTGAAACAAATAGCCGCAGAAGCTAACCCAAAAACAACAGCAACATCCCTAATGACATAGCTTATGGATCTCAAAGGGTCCTTAACCCAGCAATGTTTAGGGATAGCGGCTCTAATGTCCCCTAACTTGAAGGGCGGCGGAGCACCAAGCTCTACTTTAGAAGTGAGTCCCATAATTTTTGTTGTTGTTGTTGTTTGTTGTTGTTGTTGGTTCCCACTTCCTTAAGTTTTTCTCAGCCCCCAAGTAAAAATAACAAGGAAAAGGTGGAAGTGAAATGCCCTTAAGACAGTTATGCGTCTAGGGTGATGGACTTTGCCCTTTTATGGAGAGAAACTCTGTCCCAAACTCAAGTGGCCATACCCCCTTTATTATTATTATTATTATTATTATTATTATTATTATTATTATTATTATTATTATTATTTAAGGTAAAATATGAAGGTTGCATGTTGTTGTCCCAAATAAACAAATTTCCTTTTCCTAAGGGTATTTTGCGTAGAACCCCTTTATATATAGGGTTTTTTGTGAAGTCCCCCTTATAAAATGTTTTTGGTGGGGAACCACCTTTTAAAAAATTTCCGTCCTGTTAGTCCCCCCTTA
>BSSO01006171.1:0-12273 GCA_030267885.1 Mesembryanthemum crystallinum
AAAAGGTAGTTATTTTCCAAAAAAAAATTATAAGGTAGTTATTCGCAAAAAGTGAAACTTAAAAGGTAGTTATTGGCAACTTTTTCAATATGTAATGATAAAGAATAGTGGTCAAAGTTCGTCATTGAAAACTGTGCAAAAGTCTAACCTAACAAACAAATTGAGATAGAGGGAGTATTTATTTATTTATTTATTAAATGTTGTAGTTCATCTTCATTATAAATAATTTATGAGTCAATCGTTGTTCATCCATGTAATTTCTTAGTCTGATATGCTCCGTTAGTATACTCCATTCGTCTTATTAAATTCCTTACGTTTGATTTTGAGTTCAAAGAGAAAAAAACTTTGATCATTATTTGGAAGAATATATAAAGATTTACAAAGTAAAAAAATACTTATATTAGATTCATATTAACTAATATTTTCATAATATCATCATTTTATAATTTTTTCTTAAATAAAATTATGATTATTCATGGTCGTGTTGCATTGGAGACCATAAAAAGTCCAACGTAAAGACCTTCATGAGATGGAGGGAGTATATTTGTTCTATTATAATTGATAAAGTATTTAATACCTTTTTTATTTGCATAAACTTACATCAAAGGAAATATTTTCATTTTGGATACTTGAGATTTTATGTAATGTTTTTCGGTACCTTAATTTTGCATATTGCCAATTAGGGTACCTAGGATTGTATGATAATTTTACTTTAAATACCCGAGGTTTGCAAATTCCCATTTTGGGTACCTGTCATTTTAGGAAAATTTTCACTTTAGGTGCGTAAGAGAAATTTTGAATTTGATTATAATCTTAATTGTCTAAATTGAGCTTTTCATACTATTTAAGAACTAATAATCTTAATGTGAGAGTTATATCATAATTGTCATGTATTTGTAACGTATTTTGTCTTATTCGTGTTTTCTTGATAAAAATATACCTTTTTATGCATTTTCATATGTATCTTTCTTTTCTTTTTGATATTTTTAGATTTTCCTATTTTATGGTACTTTACTTTTAATTTGTTGATATGATGTTTATAAGTTTTTTTCTTAATATTTCATAGATAAATAATATTGTAATCATAAATAGATAATTTACAATTTATTTTGTATATTATATACAAACTATTATTATTAATAACTCTCAAAAAGATTTTAAAATTTACAAATGTGAAAAGATATTTAAAAAAATTGAGTTGTCATTAAATGTCTCATGATTTCAACCACATATAATAATATCTTTAACTCATTTTAACATATAATGAAGATAGATGTTGTGGGTCATGGTCTCATTATATTTACTTGGAGGTCACGGGTTCAAATCTTCTCAATCACATATTATTTTTTTATTTCTTTCTAAGAAAATAGCATTAATTGGGGTGATGATGTGGCGCCCTATATTTGCTTTACCCCCTTTTAATAGATTATAGATAGATTGCATATTTTTACAATTTATTACTAATATTACTTTTCAATGCACCTAATTTCAATTAATAAATGGAAGGGCAATGTGGTAAAAATGTTTATCTAAATGGTCAAAATTTTTATCTAACTCCAGAATTATCAGAATCCTTAATATGTGTACATTTAACCTTAAACGACCAATACTTTGAACAGGATGGGATATATAATTATAAGAAAAAATTGTCGGAAACCACCTTTTTTGAGTTCTTTTATCGAGCCACCTTATATAATTTTTTTTAAACAAAACCACCTTAACTTTTAATTCTATCTTACCCACATCTCCTTATGATTTACATGAACTGACTGTGTTTGCCCTCACACCTGGTGCATGTGCTTCACTTAAGGCTAATTATCTCAATCATTTTGTATTTTCTCTCACCACCAGTCATTTTATGATGTCTTTCTGGCTTTCTCTCCTTAATAACTCTTTCTTTTTTGTTACGGGGTAAGAGAAAAGAGAATATAATTGGGGTAATTAGCCTTAAGTGAAGCACATGTATAAAGTGTAGGGGCAAAATGGTCAGTTCACGTTGTTTTTTCACCGGTAAAAACCATAAGGTGGTGCGGGTAGGACGGGAGTAAAAGTTAAGGTTGTTTTGTTTCAAAAAAATTATATAAGGTGGCTTGATAAAAAAACTCGACTTTTAAAAGTTGGTTTTTGACAATTTTTTCTAATTATAATGATGTATATGGTCAAAGTTTTTATCTAACAGTCCAATAATGTCAACTTCATTTTGAGGGTGAGGAAATATAAAATTATGAAGATCTTACATGGACAATTCCTGGAGCTCTTTCTAGTGCATTGCTTGCACCATGTTGAAATCGAGTTTAGCAAGTCATTCCCTTTTGTGGTATGATATGTCTCGATGGACTCTCTTGCTAGGATCCTTGGTAACTTGTAATGCATTGGTATCTCTAATGCGTGATTCACATCATCATCAATGAAGTTGTCCTCATTTGAGCAAATTTGGTCGCTTAGATACTTCTTACTGAATGCATTTGCCTCATCCAAGAGGTGTTCTCCCTCAAAAGCAAGATATGAAGCTTCATATAAATTTAGCATGCCCTTGATATCATTGCCTAAGGATGACATGAAGTTGCCCGCATCGTCCTTAAACCGGGCAAATTCATCTGTTGATTTCTCACACAAAATGCATCCAACACTAATATAAGTAAAACAAGCAAGGGAGAAAACGAAAAGAGATCAGATCTTGCAACATTAAGTAGTAATTACATCCATTACACATACCTTGTGACATCCAAATTCCATTTTGTCTAAATAGCCTGAATATAAGAGTGGTAGAATTCAGGCCAAGTTTCAAAACGCTGATGTTTGTTGCTAGCCTACTTAGCACCCTCTCAATATCCATATAAAAGTGATATGCGAGACCTAATCTTTTGAATATCATCAATTAGATTGAGCAATATTGATGGTTCCAATTTTTCATCACCCATCATGTCCTTCACTTTTGCCTTCAACCTGTCTACTTTCTTGTCCTCAGTATCCTGCATTAAGTAGAATAATTACTGATGTATAGTAAGGCTAAAGGCAATCACCACCGATGAAAAAAAGAAGTGTCTATATGATGTGGCAAATTTCCTAGTTTTAGATATTTGAATTTTTAATCTAGAAGTTTGTGTTTAGAAATATTATTCTAGAACAACAATTAGGAGGAAATTATCCACTGAATCTAGAAAAGTGTAAGGAAATATTTTGTCTATAACTGCATGTGTAGAGAAAATATTAGTAAGTCTAGAATTCTAATATTTTGATGTAGTGCAAATTAGAGTGAAATGGTAAAGAGTTAACCAATTTAAGAGTATCGACGATCAATTCTCAAATGTAGCTCACTACACTTCCACTACCCCAAAAACCCAACATTTTGTAACAAAATAAGTTGAATTTTCTTTTTGATAATTCTAGTATTACGTTGAGATTTTTGAGTCAAGTGGGTGCAGATGCTACTTGTTGACTATAAGGCCTTGTTTACTTGGAAGTAAATGTGATTACAATGTAATGCTTTATTGGCCGAATTGCCAAATTGGTATTTTAAAAAGACCCTTATTGACACATTGGTATTTGAAAAACTCCGGTGACAATAGGGTATTTAAAATGACACATTTACGCACTTTGGTCAAAAAACTGAGATTTCGGCAAAAATTTCCGGCAACGACTATTTTTTTAATATGTTTTTTCTATTTTATTCTACTTTTTTCACCTTAAAATTGCTTCATAAGTTTATTAAAATGAATGGGGCAGATAGTTCATTAATTTTATAAGAGAAATAATGATCTAAAAATAATTTTTGCCGGAAATTTTCATTGGAATTCCATTTTTAAGACTCA
Organism: Mesembryanthemum crystallinum; assembly: GCA_030267885.1. Classification (NCBI taxonomy): domain Eukaryota; kingdom Viridiplantae; phylum Streptophyta; class Magnoliopsida; order Caryophyllales; family Aizoaceae; genus Mesembryanthemum; species Mesembryanthemum crystallinum. The sequence goes on from BSSO01006171.1 coordinate 3,813, forward strand.
AATGCGCAAATCTGTCATTTTAAATAACTTATTGGCGACGAAGTTTTTTTAAATACCAATGTGGCAATAAAGGTCATTTTTAAATACCTATTTGGCATTTTGGCCATGCTTTATTTTAATGAGTGGAGATAGAGGTGAAGAAGGGAGAGGTTGAGCAGAATGTGAGGAGAGTGTAATCAATTACCCTAGAGAATGTAATCATCTTTACTCAAGTCTAACCCATGTAATCATCATTACATGACTAGATAATCACTACTAGAATTTAGACTATATACGACAATCAAATCACGATGGTATTAAAAACTGTCGTAATTGATATTTCGTGACGGGAAATACCTTTGTAATTGCTCTTTCACAACGGGAAATACATGAAAAACCGTCGTAAAGTACAACGATGGCGCCATCCTTTTAGGACGGGATGACGATAAAGTTCCCATCGTAATTGATCTTTTGCAATGGGAAATACCGTCGCAAAAGAGGCATTTTCTAGTAGTGAATAATGTTTACAACTAAGATGGCAACCATAATTTTATGAGTAACCATGAGCATGTATACAACTACAAAATTCTCATTACAATGTAATCACAATTGTGTTCAAGTAAACACCGCCTAAATGCGTCCGCCATTAACGTACATGTGCTTGTGAGTGTGAAGATATATGTGAGACATGAGTGATACAAATAAGACTGCATTCCTATCTATACAGTCATTTGAAATTACCTGTACTTGATCTTTCCTTAAGGATTCGAGATAGTTAGCATCCAAGTACTTGGTTTATAATTGGCAGAACGTCTATTTTTCGTTGGAGAAATCTGAGTTTGGGATGAGTTTGCTTTGCTCTTGCTAGGCAAGTCTTTGTTACAACAATAAAATTGGGGACATCTTTTGGTGGGAGTTGACACAAATGAATGGCAAACTTGCGCAAATGAATAGCTTGCCATTTCCTCTAGCTTGCCTACTATAAATTTCTCTCTTTTTCGAGATCAAAAATTTATAGTATCTTTTTAGTTAGTACGATGTGGTCGTAATAATGAAGCGGATTGTGGACATGGCCATATATATAGATTATGTCAATTACATGGGCCTATCACGTACCATTGATTTTAGAGTTTCGTGTATATTATTTTTAGACGCCACATACCAAATTACATGTTTTGAACACAATTGGACCGACCAATTGATAACCAGAATTTGAAAAGTGACCAAATCCAAATCCAACCTAATCGATCGGTTTGTGTGCACTTTAAGAGTTTTTACTCTTTGCTAGTTGTTTGTTATTTTGTTGGATATTAACATGTTGTGGCCTACAAGCCGAGCAATGCATTAATACATTTAATTTGAAATTTTTAGACTCGTTTCAAATGAACTTGTATGTTAAACAATATCGTAGTTACTCACTTGAAATGAAGTTGGTGATATTAGGTTTGACATAGTTATCTCGATTATTGCATTTGACCTTTTGTTTTTTCTAAAGTTTTTTAATGTATAATGTGCCATACCATTTGAAAAGTCTCTTTTTTTTCCTCTGTTTTTTTAACTTTCAAAAAAGTGGAAATAACATTTTTAATAGAAACAAAATAGGTGTCATCAATCCATTGGATCAACTCAAAACCGAAAATTTGGATCATGAACAAATGTTTATCAACACAAACCAGAATGATCAGGCCTGTTGATAACCCGAACTTAAACCCGACCTACCCGGCCTATTTAACAGATCTAATGATAACTCCTCCAATGTTAGGGCAGAAATGTGATCGGACAAATACCAGTCCATACAAACTAAAACAAACAATATATTATATGTATGATGCGCATAAGACTTGTTTTGATTAGTGATTGGAAATGTATTGGAGTACATATATTCAATGTGGCTAATTGTATTGGAGGTCGAGGGAGAGGACGGCCAGCGAAGAATCAAAAGCAACAACAACAGAATTCGAACTCTGGGAAGAAGAAAAAGCAGGAGAACGGAAAGCAACAGGATGATTTGCCGATGGTAGAAGCAGAGAAGTACACTTCGCCGCGCGATGATCTGAGATTGGGGGATTTCCTAGCTACAAACATCATCAAGGCGATGAGCGATTCCAAAGGTAATTCCTCTACTACTCCGACTAGTAGTTCTAATCCTGTGTTGACTGTGAGCGCTAAGCCTCCCACTAGTGCTGAAACACTGAAAAGTTGGGCGGATGAGGTCAGTGAGGAGGATTCCTCATCTGATGAGAAGGATGATGTTCTGGTGATTAAGAAACCTGATATTGGGGGTTGGAAAAGGATTTTTGAAGGTAATAGGGACCCCAATCAGGGGCTACCATCGGAATTCATTCCGGCTAGGGATGATTCAGAAGCCGTTCAGTTTGATATAGATGATGTAGATGTGGATTATTGGCGTAACACTTTGCTGGGGGTTGTAATTGGGGGTACACCTAAAATGGCAACAATGAATGAGTTTGTTCAAAAGAAGTGGAACCACATTCACCCTCCCCAAATCTTGTACCACAAGAAAGGGTGGTTTTACATTAGATTTCAGACCAGTGAAGACCGAGATTTGATCCTTAAGGGTGGTCCATGGATGATTGGAGATAGGACCTTTTGCTTAAAGCCTTGGTCACCAGATTTCTGTATAGAAAAAGCGCAGATAACTAGGGTTCCAGTGTGGGTGAATTTCCCTAATCTTGATGTTCAATTGTGGTCTATCAGTGGTTTGAGTAAATTGGCTAGCAGGGTTGGTTATCCAATGTTTGCAGATAAGTGTACGGCGAACAAGGACAGCGTATCTTATGCTCGTGTCTTAGTGGAAGTGGATGTTTCACAGGAATTACAATCCTTCATTCCTATAGTTACACCATTTGGGGAAAGCTTGAAGCAGGAGGTATGCTATGAGTGGGTACCTTTTTATTGCCATGGGTGTAAGATCTTGGGGCATAAGGATGATCAGTGTAGAAGAGGCAAGAAGCAAACAGAGGATTCAGCTAATGTAGTGCAGGTGAGCACTATGCAAAAGCCAGCGGAGCCAGTGAAGGAACCACCAGTTCAACAAACAATGTAGGAGGTTGTCCAGCAAGGTACTCCTAATACTAAAGAAGGGGAGTTTATAGCAGTTGCAAGTAAAGCTTCAAAGGGTAAGGGAGTGTTTACAAATAACCATGATCAGCCTAGTAGCTCTACTCAAGCAACACAGAAGAGACTTACTTCATTACAGGCTGTGACGAAGAGTACTAATAATTTTTTACTCCTATCTCATATGAGGGATGATGGTCTTGAAAACATGGTTGAGAAACAAGGGGGAATACAAGAGGAGGAGGGCCTTGACCATATACCTCCATGATAATTGGCACTTGGAATATTAGGGGCTGTAATAAGCCTCTAAAACTACAAGAGGTGGAAGACCTCTTGTGGAAGGAGAAGGTGGATGTTTTTGGTCTATTGGAGACTAGGGTGAAGCAGGGGAGGATAAATAGAGTGAGGAACAGATTTTTCAGAAGATTTGAGATACAGGACAACTATGTGGCTCATAGAAATGGAAGAATTTGGCTATTGTGGAATGGTTTCAATGTTACTGTTAATGTTCTTAAAGTGACTAATCAACTGATACACTGTAGAGTTGTCTCTAAAAGGAGTGCATTTAGCTCCTATCTCACAATCATTTATGCAGCTAATGATAGAGATACTAGGAGACTCTTATGGCATGATTTATCCATGATTAGTAATAATGTGACAGAGTCATGGATCTTAATGAGGGATTTTAATGTGGTTTTGAAGGAAGAGGAAAGGGATAGCCTAGCTTCAGCTGATAGGAAGGCTATTGAGGAGTTTGCAGATTGTATGTTGCAGTGTGAGATTGCTGATGTACCTGCTACTAGTTGTTTCTTTGCTTGGGATAACAATCAATCAGGAGATGAGAGGGTTATGTGTAAGCTGGATAGAGTGATGTGTCATAAATTATCAACTCTGAATGGGATTCGAATTACAGCTGAGTTTCTCCCTCATGGCATATCTGATCATTCTCCATCCATTGCTAGGATCACTGAGGATATGATCTCAGAACCTAAACCATTTAAGTTTCTCAATTTTTGGTGTGTTGATAAAGATTTTATGCAGCTGGTGGAAGATGCTTGGAGTATCCCTGTTGCTGGCTCTCCTATGGCTGTCTTAATGACGAAACTGAGAAATCTTAAGCCTCTTTTGAAGAACCTTCATAAGAAAAACTATATCCATATCTCTAAAAGAGTTATGAAGAGTAAAAGGGAACTTCTACAGATCCAAGAGAAACTGCAGATGCAGCCTAGAGATCCTGACCTGATTGAAGAAGAGAAGGAGAAAAGGAAGATTTATACTCAACTTAAATGTTGTGAGAGGAAGGCATTTCAGCAGCGTGCAAAAGTGACTGATATTAATTTGAAGGATGCTAGTACAGCATACTTTCATGGTAAAGTCAAAGAGAGAGCTGCCAGAAACAGAGTAGAGGCTATCATTGACATGAATGGGGTTAGAAGAGAGGGTCAAGAAGTTCCTGCAGCTTTCATTGAGTACTATGAGCATCTCTTAGGGAAGCAGGATAGTATTATAGAGATAGATATGGATGTGTTAAAGCATGGCCCCACTGTGCTACAAGAAGATTATGCTAAACTCACTGCTGCAGTTACAAAAAATGAGATTAAACAAGCAATCTATTCCATTAATGGCTCCAAATCTCCAGGGCCAGATGGATTCACATCAGAGTTTTTCAAGAAAGCTTGGAGTATAGTTGAAGAAGATTTCTGCAACGCTATTTCTGACTTCTTCATCACTGGTTCCCTCATGAGACAGGTCAATTCTACCTTCATTACTATCATTCCTAAAATTGATAACCCTCAAAATGTTACCCAATTTAGGCCTATATCTTGCTGTAGTGTGGTGTATAAAACTATCACAAAAATCCTTGCTAACAGAATTCAGTATGTTCTAGATGGGATTATTAGTGATGAACAAACTGCCTTTGTTCAGAAAAGAAACATTACTGAAAATATTGCTATGGCCAATGAACTCTTCAAACATTATGGTAGAGCTAATATATCCCCTAGGTCTGTGATAAAAGTGGATTTTCAAAAGGCCTATGACACCATTAGCTGGAAATTTTTGGAGAACTTGATGCTTTTACTTGGGTTTCCCGAAAGTATTTGTTAAATGGGTTATTAATTGTGTTAGTAATGCTATGTTTTCTGTTTGTCTTCATGGATCTCCTCATGGCTATTTCAAAAATGGGAGAGGCCTGAGGCAAGGTGACCCACTCTCTCCATACCTCTTTGTTATTGGAATGGAGTATTTCACCAGAATGATCAAGGGCATGAAGAAGCAAAAGAAGTTCCAGTTTCATCCACAATGTTCTCGAATGGGATTATGCCAACTCTCTTTTGCAGATGATTTGCTTATTTTTACTCGAGGAGATAGAAATTCAATTGTGAATGCTGCTCAATGCCTTCTCAAATTTGGAGAAATCTCTGGTCTGAAGCCTAATCAACAGAAAACTAGCATTTATTTTGGAGGGGTTAAGGATGAAGAAAAGCAACAGATTTTGGCTACCACTGGGTTCAATGAAGGAAGATTGCCTTTCAGGTACTTGGGAGTACCATTAAACTCCTCTAGAGTAACTTCAGGTATGTGTAAAGCCCTCATTGAGAAGATCAAGCATAAGCTCCTGCACTGGACGACTTTGCTTTTGTCTCATGCTGGAAAAATCCAATTGATCAATAGTGTAGTGACTGGTATCCTTATGTACTGGTGTTCAGTATACCTGTTACCTAAACAAGTGATCTATGATATAGAGAGGATGTGTAGAAAATTCTATTGGGGCTCAACTGATAACCAGAAGAAAGTGGCATGGATTGCTTGGTCTCAGGTGTGTAGACCAAAGCAGGAGGGGGGGCTTGGTATCAAAGAAGCCTTAAGTTGGAATAAGGCTATGATTATGCGGTGGATTTGGAAAATTGAGCATAAGCAAGACACTTTATGGTGTAAATGGATTCTAAAATACCATTTGAATCATTCCAGTTTGTGGGAGTGCATGAGTAAGCAAAGCGACTCTTACTTCTGGAAAGGGATTGTCAGGATGAAAGAAGAGATCATAGCTAAAGCTGGCACTACGCAGAGAGCAGAGGAGATCATCAAGAGCTTCACCATAGGAGGTAAATATCATATAGGACTGGCTTATGATTTTGTAAGGAATACCAATCCAAAATGGAAGTTTAAGAAACTTGTCTGGGAGGAAGTAGTTGTGCCAAGGCATCAAATTATTGTGTGGATGGCTCTACAGAACAAGTTGCCAACTATAGATATCATGCACAAACGTGGTTTCATTATGCCAAGCAGATGTAGCCTATGTTGTGTAGCTGAAGAAACTCACCAGAACATGTTCTTTAGGTGCTCCTTTAGTTCTGAAGTCTGGAGAAATATTCTGAATTGGCTTGGTATTACAAGGCGAGCGTGGGAGATTAACAGAGAGGCTCATTGGTTCAACAGAACATACAAAGGTAGGCATGTTAGCAAGAAATGGAAGAGGGCTGCCTTCAGTGCGACTGTAGCAGAGCTGTGGCGAGAGAGGAATGCCATCATTTTCCAGGATAGAAGAAGAACTGCACAGCAACTGGTAGACCATATTAAGTATATTGTTTGTGTCAGAATCTTAAGTAGATATCCTAATCAGGACTTGTCCTTGATGTAGTAGCTAGAGTTGTTTAGACTATGTCATGTTGTTTGTTAGTAGATTAAGTGAGGTATTGTGTGAGAGGTGAGAAGCGGGCTATCCCCTGCTTGTAGCTTCTTTTGACTTGTTTTACCCCAAGTGGATGAATAATATAAGTAGACCCATTCCTTCAAAAATAGAAAAAAAATTGTGATAGTGGGTTCCATTCGACAAAGTGTTGGTTACTGTGGCTCAAAAAAGAGTGTTGGTTACTTGATTGTTAAGGATCGGAGTATAGTTTAGTCCACAGAAGGATAATCATACTCGGTACTACATATAGATTACCTAAGAGCATCAGCAATGTTGCCATCTTAGCAATGGAATGAAAAGAGAGAGAGTGTGGCAAGCCATGGCACCCATTGTGGGTGTTCATGGCATCATGCCATTTAATTGCAAACCAAGTCAGTGGCATATGAAGGAGCAAACCGAGCGCTGACATGTGGTGAGTGGTTTTAAAAAATTTTTGCTCACCTACACCCCAATACGCCGCGTTTTAGAGAGGCGGTGTAACAGCCTCTACCCAAAACGTAGCGTTTGGAGAGTGGAAGAGGCAAAAAAAATAAAATAAAAGGCACACCATCTGACGCGTCAGATCTGGTGCGTCAGACCAGCGAATGAGAAAGCGCCACATGGCGCTATGTTTAATTCAATTTGAAGCCATTTTTTAAATGGCTATAACTAAAAAAATAAAAAAAAAATACCAATGGCCATATTTTTTCGTTCTCTATAAATAGACAACTCATTTGACATATTTCTCACACTTTCTCCAAATCCTCTTTACTCATAAATTTCTTTAATATTCTCTCTAAGTAGTTTAAATATTCATATTATTACTTTACTTTTTATTCCATAAAATATTTCCATAGATTATGGATCAAGGAGATAATTATGGAAATAATTTAATTTCGTCACAAAATTCAAATTCCCAACAACATTAAAATGCCCAACAAAATCAAAATATCCCATTCTCTCAAAATTCTCAAATAGATTTGAATATGATAAGTTCTCAACAATTGGCTCAAATGTTTGCCTTTTCTCAACAATCTCCCTAAGATTTCTCACCTCGGCAAATACCGAGTATTAATAATACTCGTCATTTGTTTCCTTCCCCACAAAATCCAAATTATTTTCCTTTCTCAAATCATTTTGCTACCCAAAATAATACGGGGTTTTATCTTAACCAAAATATCCAACCTTCACAAGATAATATTTTTTTCTTCCCCTAATTTACAAGAATATGTATCTCCCCAACAATTTACTCGTTCTTCAAGAACTCAATTTGGTGGTGTAAGTAGTTCAAGAAACTTATTTCCAGAAGAGGCTGAAGATGTTGATGACACCAACAATACCAACATCGACTTGAATTCCGATCATCCAACTGAAGTTGTTCGAGTAAGGTCACAAATCTTCACAGTCCCTGAAGATATTGCTCTATGCTCAGCCTTCATCAATGCCGGTGGAAATACAACAAAAGGCGCCGATCAGAGGACGAGAGACTTGTGGTTAAATATTCATAAATTGTATAACCAAGCTCGTGAAGAGAAACCGAGTGGTCTGCCGCATGAATGAAACGAGAGTAGTCTCGTACATCGTTGGAAAAGGATTAATGGAGATGTTGCCAAGTTTGCGGGGACGTATGCTGAAGCACAACGGATGAAGAAGAGTGGGCAAAATGAAGAACATGTACTTGCTGAGGCACGAACTATTTTTAATGCTCTTCCAAAAGGTAAAAAGGATAGTGCA
>BSSO01006172.1:0-12270 GCA_030267885.1 Mesembryanthemum crystallinum
TGTGGTGGTTTGTGGGGTCAGTCCTTAACCAGGAAAGCGGATCTTGGTAGCACCAGCTGACCCATGTGAGGGGTCGGGGTGTTACAAGACACTTGAAGAAACATAATTATATGAGTGTATGTATACGCTTCTGGCTTGTAATTGTAAGTATAGGTAAAGATTACATGTATTTTCCAATCCAATATTTGACTTTGGGTCAAATGCCCGTTTCGTACTTGTATAATCTGATAGAATATAGAATAATGTTAATTAAATTTAGTTATACTGGCCCAAGGCCCACTTAGGTTGTGAGCCTTGGGCCAGTATAACTAAATAATAATTAACATTATTCTATATTCTATCATAATCTATATGGAATTTTGCTTGTTTTGTACTTGTAAGATCTATATGGAATTTTGACTTCATGGGACTCGAGCCCATAAATCTCATCAATTGTTGGTTCATGAATTGGATACCCCATAGTGGTCTTTAGGACCAAAAATTAGTACTTTCGTACATAGGGTATCGTATATGATCAGTTTCTTGAACCATCTATTGTCATGAGTAATATGTCATAATATAAAGCAAATTTAATTCTTTATATCTTATTTGGGATTACTCTTGTGATCTGCAGGACCACTTCTACACATGGTATTGTGAGGCCTGATCCGAGGTCGATCCTATTCCTATGACCTCTATTTACATGGATCAGTGTGCTACGCACAAAATGGATACGTCCCACACGAGGTGACCTTTGTAAAGGTCGAATATAAGTTTAAAGTCGCCACCTTGTTATGACCCAAACAAGGACGGGTTTTGATAAAACTGGTTTTAAGAAAGAATTTACATTGAAAACCATTTAAAACCGATAGTGACTTCATTTTACGGATAAGGCACAAATGGGTCTACGAACACATGAAGTTCTGGGATCGGGGTCTAGATCAGAGGGTGCGAACGTCTCGGGACTCGTCTCCCTATCCGTCTTTCGACGGACTCTATACTAATTTGTCATATCTCTTTGAAAAGTTTCAAATGTCATTTTAATTGCTCAAATAAGGAAAGTGGAAAATAAGATAAGAAAAACACGCATACATGAACACATTGTCACACAGAATGTACATGGAGCAGGAAGGCGGTTTAGGACCGATATATTCTTTGTTGTATAGCGGACTTTGGTAAACAAATACTGCACTAGTACCACTTAACAGCGGATCAAAGCCCTAACGTAGTTCTGGACGGGGGGTTCCGCCGCTAAATCTTTCACTGGGGAATCGCAGGGTAGGTTTTCTAAGTTCGTTTCTGTCAGAGGAAGAAAATTGAGTGACTCTCCACATGACTCGTCATTAGAGTCGAATCGATCAGGGGGGGGATTTATCCACGCATGGCGTTTCCTAAAAACATACTCAAAAGGATCAGCGTATCTGCGTTACCTTGGGAGCAAATTTCGAAGGGGTTAGATCGACTCGATTCTAACTCAAAGTATAAGGATTAGACCTCTTAAATATTTTCATTTCTGTTGGAAATTGACTTACTGGGGATGGAGAGATGGATGATTTGATGTGGAGTTATTGGTATGTGTTTGATGGATTGCGATATCTCAAGTACATTAGGACGAAACCCCCTAACATGGCTCGAAGCCAAACAAGAGGGGACGATCATAGATTCGGTCGTATTCGATCATGGGTGTTCCATTAGGGGATATGGTTAAGTAACTGGGGATGACGGAATGATATAATGGATGATATGGTATGAAGTGGAAGGGGGTGGAACACCCATAACCGCGTACAAGCGAATTTACGATTCTAACCTCAAGTTCGATTTCGGGCTATTGTTATACAACAAAGAATATACCAGCTAATCCTCTAACATGCAACATGAAACATACATGGTCATTTTTGTTCATTTTTATTTAAGGCCAAGTTCATTAACAAGGATATGCAAATGCAATTATCAATAATTAATAAACTTGGAGGAGTACTTAAGACACAACACACGTGTACAAAAGGACAAATACATGAAATCCTAAGAGAACGGGAAGACTCCATCTTCAGCATATAGAGACTACAAAGACTCGGTTTGATTACCTCTTAAGACTCGGTTTGGTTAACCCTATTAAGGGAGGAGATCATTTAAGTCTAAAAAAGAATGATTTTAACCAAGTATTTTTGGGTTTTTATGGGATGGGATTCTGGACAGCTGAGAGATTTTATTCTAGATTTACGAGTTAAAAGAGTCTAATGATGGAAATAAAAATATAGGTGTAAACTAGACACACTAAATACCTAGACTGGAAAGTTTCATATTGATATGCAAATGCGATTATCAATAATTAATAAACTTGGAGGAGTACTTAAGACACAACACACGTGTACAAAAGGACAAATAAATGAAATCCTAAGAAAACGGAAAGACTCCATCTTCAGCATATCAAGACTCCAAAGACTCAGTTTGATTAACCTCTTAAGGGTGGAAATCATTTAAGTCTAAAAAAGAATGATTTTAACTAAGTATTTTTGGGTTTTTATGGGATGGGATTCTGGACAGCTGAAAGATTTTATCCTAAATTTACGGGTTAAAAGAGCCTAATGACGGAAATAAAAATATAGGTGTAAACTAGACACACTAAATACCTAGAATGGAAAGTTTCATATTTTTTGGATTTTTTTTCTATTTTAATAAAATATGTGAAATTAGATAAGAAAACTGTTTTTGTTACATGTCTGACCAGAGATTTTAAAAAATTCATAATAAATTCATTAAGGAAGCTATTTGGACAATTACACAGCCTAAACTCATCCATTTTTCATGCAGTTTCTGGATCTGTAAGGATAACATCTTTTGGACAAAAGGTCTGGAAGTTATGGACAAAATAAACAACTTCTGGAAGTTATGGACAGACTCGCGATTTTTGATTTTTTGTGAATTATTTACTAATTGTATAGACAAACAGTTATTAGGGGACAAACTAGACATAAAGATGAGTATTTTCAAAAATCCTCATAACATTTAAGACACTCTAAGTATTTTTTGTGGGTTTATAAAAGTCAATCTGAGAGCTGGATGGCTGGACAGACTTGACTAAACACAACCCGGCTTTGGAAAAATCATACTAATTACTCAAAAATGGTATGGAGTTATAAGAGGACTTTTTGGAAAGGTCAGGAGGTCTATTTTGACACCCTAAGCCTTTAACCCAGGACTCAAAAAGACACGACATTTGATCAAAAAAAAAAAAAAAAAAAGACAAGACGTACGTATCAGATCTAAGGTCACTAGACATACATTCTGGACAGTTTGCGCACCTCCGCTTTCTTTTACTTGTAGGAATGATTCTGAACTCCAAATTAAGCACATCAGGTGGCTTTGGAAAGTTAAGATCCTATGCTTTGCAATGTCACTGACCTTGCATTTTTTGTACTCTTAGACAGAAACTTATGACTTGTAAAAGTTGACCTACGTTTCTATCCACAACCGAAAGTACTTAAAATGAATGTCTATGACTCCTCCAAGTCCTTATTTACATATATATGCATGTTTTTTTTGTCATTTTTCATATTTAGAAGAATTAGTGGTAGAAGGGGAAAATCATACAATTATTTACACACAACTACTCAACAACACTCCACTCATTCTCATCGGATAGTTTTTGGTGGTTTATGTCCCAAGTAGAGACGAACTCGTGTGGGCACATGAATTCTCCTAGGCTTGGAGGGTGAAAATTCGGGGGCTAAATAAACGTCCTGATATCCCCAACCATGGTACCAACATATTGAACAAACCGTTAGCACAAATATATACAAAGATGACAAGAAATAAATACGGTGTTAAGGGGAGCCCTTGTTAACCAACATAACAAAAATAACAAAAATGGTGTTAAGGGGAGCCCTTGTGAACCAAAATAACAAAAATAATAAAATGGTGTTAAGGGGAGCCCTTGTTAACCACAGTAAAAAAATAATGAAAATGGTGTTAAGGGAAGCCCTTGTTAACCAATGACAAGAATGAAAAGTGGTGTTTAAGGGGAGCCCTTGTTGATCAAAGTAATAAAATAATGAAAACGGTGTTAAGGAAAGCCCTTGTAACCAAAATGACAAGAATGAAAAATGGTGTTGATGTATATAATTAACTAAATTGATAAAACTTAACTAAGCTCACCAAAGAACTCAATCAAGGGGGTCAACCACCACAGGTTGAATGTCACCGAAGACAAGAGGTTTAAATCACCAAAGAGATTAAAGCTCTAAAACATGAATAACTCACAAACTCTCAACATCTGACTTGTGATTTCACATTGATAATTAGCCCTTTATATAGGGAATTACAAGTCTCAAGATTTCCTAATAACACTTGAAAAATAATTAGGAAACTACTAACAAATAGGAAACTAGTAATAATAAGGAAACTACAGATAAATAGGAAGGAGTTGGTCCTTGGTGCCCAAGTAAAGGAACCTTCCTAATTTATCACAACTCAAAATAAACTCTAACAATTATCCTAGTGACTTGAAAATAATAATAAAGTAAGTAAATAAAGATAACTATCCAAATTAGCCATTGGACTTGATGTAAGAATCATGAACTAATGAAATCAACCCATCTCTTCATAAGAGACCCAAATAAGCAAGGTAACAAATGAGATAGATTTTAGACCCAACTTGTGATCATGGATTGAACTTGAACTCATTGGATCACCTTGTTGGATCAAAGTGATTGCCCCTGCATCATACTCTCATTCTTTTGAAGAATTTGTCCTCAAATTTTCATCATCAAGGTAGGGTGACAAATCTCCAACGTTAAATGTAGCATTAACACCTCCGTATTCGTCGGGCAATTCAAACTTGTATGCACTATCTCTGAACCTTGCTATTACTTTGAAAGGACCATCGACCCTTGGCATGAGCTTATTCTTCCTTTTGCTAGGGAATCTTACTTCCTCAAGGTTAATCAAACAAGATCACCTGGTTCAAATTGGGGTTGAGTGCGATTCTTGTTGGCTTTAGCCTTGTATTGCGCATTGGCCTTCTCTATTTGAGCTCTCACTTGATCATGGAGCTTCTTAAAAGATTCCACTCTTGCCTTAGCATCAAAATTCAGTAGTTCCTTCTTGGGGATAGGTACTAGATCAATAGGAAGGAAAGGATTAGCACCATAAAAAATCTCAAATAAAGTCTTACCCGTGGACTTTGAAGGGCTGCGGTTGTATGCAAACTCAGCATGAGCAAGCCTCAAGTCCCAATCTTTGGTTGTTTTGCCAACCAAACCACGCAAGAGAGTACCAAGTGTTCGGTTTGTCACCTCGGTCTGGCCATCCATTTGTGGGTGGTGAGAAGTACTAAAGAGCAACTTAGTACCCAACAAACGCCATAGGGTCTTCCAAAAGTAACTCAAGAATTTAACATCACGATTCGAAACAATAGACTTAGTAACACCATGCAAATTAAACACACAATATTACTAAAGTACAAGTCAGCAACATGGGAGGCATCATCGGTCTTATGGCAAGGAATAAAGTGAGCCATTTTAGAAAACCGATCAACAACCACCATAATAGAATCCTTACCTGTTTGAGTACGAGGCAAACCCAGGATGAAATCCATAGACACACCTTCACATGGTTGTTGTGGAACAGGTAAAGGAATTTAAAGACCCTTGTGAAAGAAACTCTTGGCCTTTTGACAAGTTGCACATCTACTCACAACATCTTGAACATCTTTATCAATTCTAGGCCAATATAATTGATCCTCTAGTATTTCCAAAGTCTTGTTTGAGCCAAAATGACCAGCAAGGCCACCCGAATGAACCTCATGAACCAGCAACTCACGCAAGGAACACTTAGTAACACAAATCTTGTTCCCTTTGAATAGGAAACCATTACAAAGAGTATAGGAACCATAAGCTCCCTTCTCGCATTCTAGCAGTACACTAGCAAACTCGGGATCATCTTTGTAGTTCTCCTTGATATGATCAAACCCCAAGAGCTTTTGTTCAAGTACAACCAGCATAGAATGACGCCTAGATAAAACATCAGCCACCACGTTTGATTTCCCATCTTTGTGTTTTGTTGAGTAAGTAAAGGTTTGCAAATAGGAAAACACCCACTTAGCATGCCTAGGATTGAGCTTCCTTTGGCCATGTAAGTATTTCAAAGACTCATGATCCGAATATAAAAGGGCTTAGGCCGCAAGTAATGTTCCCATTGCTCTAATGAACGTACAATAGCATAGAACTCTTTATCATAGGTAGCGTAGTTGAGTCTTGAACCTCCCAATTTCTCACTAAAGAAAGCAATAGGGCGTTTGTCTTAGATAAGGATAGCACCTATACCCACGCCACTAGCATCACATTCAATCTCAAGCTACTTATCAAAGTTAGGAATAGCCAAAACATGAGCATCAAATAACTTCTCCTTTAAGGCCTTAAACGCCTTTTGAGCTTGATAGTCCATTTAAACTCTCATTTTTTCATGAGTTCAGTTATAGGAGCAGCTAATGTACTAAAATTGCGAATAAATCTTCTATAGATTGAAGCTAACCCATGGAAACTACGTACCTCATGGATGTTTGAAGGTGCTGGCCACATTTTGATTGCACCCACCTTGCTTGGATCAACATGAATACCCTCGTTTGAGACAATGTAACCAAGGAACAACACACTAGTGATCATAAACTCGCACTTCTCAAGCTTGCCATAGAGTTTTACTTCTCTCAACTTATCAAACAAAGTAGTCAAGTGCTGAAGATGTTCTTCTTTCATCTTGCTGTACACTAGAATATCATCAAGATACATTACAACAAAAGATCCAATGAAAGACCTTAATACTTCATGCATGAGACACATAAAAGGGCTAGGAGCATTGCATAGACCGAATGGCATCACAAGCCACTAATATAAGCCAAACTTGGTCTTGAAAGCTGTTTTCCACTCATCTCCTTCTCGGATTCTCATTTGATGGTAGCCACTTTGCAAATCAATATTAGAGAAAATCTGGGCTCCATGTAACTCATCCAACAAATCATCAAGTCGTGGCATAGGGAAGCGATACTTGATTGTTTTATTATTTACCGCGCTACTATCCACACACATCCTCCACGTGCCATCTTTCTTAGGCACCAATAGAGCTGGGACGGCGCATGGGCGCATGGGCTCATGCTCTCACGAACATAGCCTCTATCTAGGAATTCTTGAACCTTCCTTTGTAACTCCTTTGTTTCTTCAGGATTGAAACGATAGGTGGGTCGATTGGGCAATGTAGCACCTGGAATAAGATCAAAGGCATGCTCTATGCCTCTAATGGGTGGCAAATCAGGTGGTAATTCATTAGGAAACACATCAGCATATTCATGTAATAATTGTTCCAAGTCAGGATTTCTACTCTTCAAATTAGGTTCTTTGTCAGTTGTTTCGGTTTCACAAGCTTTCCCTTTGCACACAAGAGCATACACATAGTCCTCGATCTCAATTTCTTACTTAAAGTCACAAGCATCAAGCTTAAGGCTCTCGGCCTTCTCTTGTCTTTTCT
This sequence comes from Mesembryanthemum crystallinum, assembly GCA_030267885.1. NCBI lineage: Eukaryota > Viridiplantae > Streptophyta > Magnoliopsida > Caryophyllales > Aizoaceae > Mesembryanthemum > Mesembryanthemum crystallinum. Next base: position 7,498 of record BSSO01006172.1, read on the forward strand.
GGGCAGATTGTGCTTTCAAGGTTCTAACCTCACTAGGAGCCAAAGGTTTGAGCCTAATCTTCTTATTAGCATGTTGGACAGTATACACATTATCTTTTCCATCATGTTGAACTTCTCTATCAAATTGCCAAAGACGTCCAAGGAGGACATGACAAGCGACATAGGCAGCACATCACACCATAGTTCATCATTATACATGCCAATTTTAAAACTAACAAGAGCTTGTTTGGACACCTTTAGATCTTTATATTTGTTAAGCCATTGCAAAGCATAGGGTTTTGGGTGCTTTCTAGTGGTTAGATTAAGCTTCTCTACCAATTCAGTTGATGCTACATTAGTACAATTCCCACTATCGATAATCAAAATTACACAATTTACCTCCAACTTTGCACCTTGTGTAGAACAATTGCTCTCATTGAATCTCTTCTTGTGACTCAACATGTAAGGCACGACAAAGGACAAGGCTTTCTCCATTAGATTCAGCATGTGCCTCCCCTTCTTGATCACTTGTTTCTTGTTCCTCCATGATGAATGAGTGATCATAATGTTCATACTCTTCTAAGGTCATTGCTCTTGAGTTAGGGCATTCAGCAGCAAAGTGTCCCATACCTTGGCACTTAAAACATCTCTTCTTGCACTTATCTTGAGGCCCTATGATCTCTTTTTCCCTTGTTCTTCTTCTTCTCATCCTCTAGGGCAGATTTGGACAGGTTTTGCTTCGCAAAGGGTGCACCAATTCGCAAGGAACTAGAGCCTTTAGGAAACATCTTCGGTTGAGTCTTTTTGACTTGCTTCTCAAACTTGAGAGTAAGGTTGCACACATCTTCAAAGGTTGAGTACTTAGAATCCTCCACCTTCTCTTGAATATTCAGATTTAAACCTCCAACAAAACGAGCCATTGTTTGCATTTCCTTCTCCTCCAAGTCACAAAGCATCGAGATCTTTTCAAACTCTCTAATGTACTCCTCCACACTTAAAGTATTTTGGCGTAAATTAGTGAGCCTCAAGTATAGCTCTTGCTCATACTCACGTGGTAAAAAAATTTCATAAGATGTTTCTTTAACTTGTCCCAAGATTTAATCTTTTCTTTGTGATTTCGCTTTCTACTCGCCTTGAGGTTCTTATACCAAACAGAAGCAAACCCCTTGAGTTTCAAGATCGCAACTTTAAATTTCTTATGATCATCATATTGCTTAAACTCAGAGATTCTCTCCATATAACGCAGCCACTCAAGGAAATCTTCCGGATCCAAGTGACCATCAAATTTTGGTAGATCAAGTTTAAGGCTCTTATCATCCTGTTGTTCTCTCCTAGGAAACCGTAGGTAGCCTCCTCTATCACCACCTAAATCTCCTTCATCATAATCTAGGTGGTATCTCAAGGCTGTTCTCACCATGTTCTCAATGTTATCCTTTGCCTCAAGAACACTATTTTCAGTAGCGGTGAGTTTTGTGTCCACCTTGATGTCAAAAGACTTGGTTAGATCACCAACATGTTCTGCCACTACTTCTCTAATCAGTCTCTTCCATCATTCTTCTTCACTTGAAGGTGCCATGATCACGGATGAAGGCTAAGGGATAGGAAAGGAAAGATCTTTATCTGTTTAAAGGGGTGGGACATGTATTAGAGTTTATACGTTGGGTTCTTTGTAGGGATGAAGGTTGTTTGTGGTTAGGATTTTTGTGGAGTGGGGCGAATTTGTGGGTTAAGGATCTTAAGCTCTCATACCAAACTTGATATATATAAGTAGCTAAATTGATAAACCTTAACTAAGCTCACCAAAGAACTCAATCAAAGGGGCCAACCACCAAAGGTTGAATGTCATTAAAGACAAGAGGTTTAAACTCACCAAAGATTAAAGCTCTAAAACATGAATAACTCACAAACTCTCAAAATTTGACTTGTGATTTCTCATTGATTATCAGGGCTTTATATACAGAATTACAAGTCTCAAGCTTTCCTAATAACACTAGAACAATAATTATGAAACTACTAACAAATAGGAAACTAGTAATAATAAAGGAAACTAGAGATAAATAGGAAGGAGTTGGTCCTTGGTGCCCAAGTAAAGGAACCTTCCTAATTTATCACAACTCAAAGTAAACTCTAACAATTTATCCTAGTGACTTGAAAATAATAATAAAGTAAGTAAATAAAGATAACTATCCAAATTAGCCATTTGACTTGATATAAGAACCATGAACTAATGAAATCAGCCCATCTCTTCATAAGAGACCCAATTAAGCAAGGTAACAAATGAGCTAGATTTTAGACCCAACTTGTGATCATGGATTGAACTTCAACTCATTGGATCACCTTGTTGGATCAAAGTGATTGCCCCTGCATCATGTGTTCCAGGGGATCCCTTGTTAACCAAAGTGACAAAAACAAAGACTAGAGGTTAGTGAAAATGAAGTAAATGAAGAAAAAGACTTTAATTATACCTTTGGATGCTTAAAGGTCTTGAGTTTGTAGGAGCAATATTCGAGATCTTCTTTCTTATGTGTTTACTACTAATCTTTAAACCTATCTTGGAGCTTGATTAACCTTTAATCATGACTTGATTAGGATTAATTAGCTCAAGATTCTAACTACTAGTTACTTACTACTAAGCTTAAGAGAGTTTAAGAGAGGAAAGACTTAGAGGAAAAAAAAAATGAGCTCCCTATTAGAGAGTTTATGGAGTGGAGAAGAGGGGATCCTTAGAAATGAGGGGGAGAAGGGTATTTATAGAGGAAATCAAGGGGTTGGGGAGTTGATTGGGATTTTAGAGTTTAGAGGGGATAGAATGGGAAGTGGAGAAACTTGGGGAATAAGTAAAAAAAATGACCATTTTTGCCCTTGGTCAAGAGAAGAAAGTGGAAATGAGAGGGGTATGGTGGTAATTTCTAAAGAAGGAGGAATATGGGGGGAAGAAGAGGTTAAGAAGAAGANGTGGAATTATGGGAAAAGAAAGAGAATGACCATTCTTACCCTTGGCCAAGAGAAGAAAGTGGAAATGTGGAGGATGGAGTGGTCATATCTCAATAGGAATATGGGGGAAGGAATGGAACAAAAGAAAAAGACAAAAAGGAATATGGGGGTTTTTTTTTTCTTTTTTGTTTTATTTAGGTTTGGGATTGAACTAGTGGGCTTGTTTTATTGTTTTTGTTGGGTTTTAGATTGCAAATGGTTTAGGCTTAGAAATGAATAGGAATTGGCTTAGTAGATAATTTTTTGGCAATTATGGGTTATGGGGTAAATATACTTAGCTAATTAAGACACAAATTATCATAAAAATATTCTAACAACCCTAATGGTTTTTGAAAATATTTCTAACCCTTATTTAAGAAAAAAAAAATGTAGAGTCAAAATTTGGTGTCTACAAGTATATTTATCTCATCACCCAAATAGGTTTGTTATTGCTCTTTTATCCTCACAACATATAAGGAGTCTAATGTCATCAGATCATATATAATTAACTGTTTTAAAACTGGCCCTTTTATGTCCATTCTATATGCCACTTTGTGGTCTGTAGGACTACTAATTGATAGCCCTTCTAGGCCAAAACTTGTACTAGCTCATAATTGTGTGTACATGTACATCATCCCAATTTGTAAGCGTTCATAACATCATCATCTATATTTGGATCTCCGGTTTCGTGACCTGCATGGGCCACCATCCAAAAGTTCTTAGATGGGACATGTTTGGTTCCTGACCATAAACCAATTGTAGAGGGGATGACGTATGATAACTTGTTGTACTAATGCAAATTCATTCGGCAGCATGTAAAATAGCATGACCCCAGGCAGAAACCGGGAGTTTTGATCTCATAAGCAATAGTCTAGCAATCAGTTGCCTACGTTTAATAAGCGATTTTGCATGACCATTTTTGTACGAACATGAGCTACAGGAAGTTCGACACTTATCCAAATTGATATGTAATAATCCTTAAAGGTTTGGGATGTGAATTCATCAGCATTGTCAAGACGAATTGTCTTTATAGGAGTAATTTGAAAAATGTGCACATAACTTAATAAGTTGAGCAAGTAATCTCGCAAATGCCAGGTTTGACAATAAGCATACGTGTGACCATCTAGTCGAAACATATTTTAAAACTATAAAATATCTAAATGGTCCACATGATGGATGTATAGGTCCAGTGGCGGATCCAGAGAAATATTTCGTCGGGGGCACCCCGTAATTAACATAATATTAAGTAAAAAAGTAAATTAGAAAAAAGTACAATGGCATCAAAATGGTAAACAAAGTCAATTATGCAATTGCTTTCTACTATTTTTCATCTTGTGGATCGATTGTTATATTTTTTTAATTGGGATGATATTTAAATATATTTTGGTCACAACAAGATCCTAAGAAAGATCATTTAAGTCAAATTTGTTACCCATTAAAGGAGCATAACTAAAGGGAGAAGTATCGTTAGACGCATTTCCACTTAAAAAAATTTCACCAAGACTTTACTATCGAAAGTTGATGATAATTTTCAACTTCATAAAAGTTTATATGATGACCAAATAAAAATTAGATAATTATATTACTTAAAGTTGAAACCAATTCAAGAACAATACTCTTTCAACCCATTAAACAACAAATCACCAACTCTATATTCGTTGGTTATTGACAATGATGTAAGTTTATTAATCATGAGTCCTCTATATTCATTGTTTGATACTCCCTCCGTACTTTTCAAATGTTTACAAACCACCAAAATTTTTGTACTTTTCAAATGTTTACAAACCAAATTTTACCCACACTACTCTCCATAATACCCCT